>REGL01001336.1:31325-48039 GCA_004194395.1 Aurelia aurita complex sp. Pacific
AACAATGGAATGACAATAGACAAATTCTCGCCTTGCAAGTTTCTTTTCAAATATCTCGGTCAATTAAATTTTCGGTTTTGTGTATTAAATATATTTTCAGAATGTACAAAGTCTCTACTTTATGCATGAGGAATCTCGTTTAGGTTTTCAGATACAAAAAATTTGCGATTGTGTCTCTTTAAAAGCCAAAGATTTCGGACGTTAAATGCCCAAAATGTTTTGTGGTTTGAAATGTTGAGTGAGAAAAAATTTTTGCAGCATAGAGAAATCACAGCAAAACAGCTCCACTATTCAAAACGTAATGTCTAATGGTAATAATGTCTTGCTCACGAAACGCTCTGTATTGAAAAGGAATGTGGTGGGATTATTGATCAGTGAAAAATATAATATTTTCTTAAACTAAATCCATCTTAGCAATCATTCTCATCATCCTCAAAAATTATCATTGTGGAATTTTCTTAACAAAAGCCCCTTAAAATTAAGCACAATCTACAGTATAAGTATATGACATTTCTAATGTGCAGTAAGCAAATAGACTGAAAATATTTAGTTGTTTAGTCGTCTGAAATTTTTCTAAAAACGTCCGAAATTGTTTGTCCTAAAATATTTCCTCCGCAATTTATTCGTCTGAAATGTTTAGCTTTTAATGTATTCGTCCATTATCTTGTTTTTTATCTATCCTGTGGATGGGACCTCTCTCTTGGAAATTGTTTTGTTTTCCTTGTTCCCCCTACAGTAAGAACCCGCAAAATAGAAACCAGTTTTTTCAAAACAGCCTGTTTAGTTTCTTATTAAAAGGTCATTAACCTTGAAACAGGCTGAAAGGTTTCTTATCACATGATTAAGAAACCTGCAATGATCAGCTCAATCTTTCATGAAAACCCAGAGCAAACATTAGCTGACAGTATGTTCTCGTTACCTAGCATTCTCTCTAAATTTACTCAACGTGCCAAGCCAAATTTATCATTGTAGATAGAGATGCCTTTGCATGAAATGTCTAAAAATGTTGGCACCTGAATCAAATATGAATTTATTTGGGGTCCTTCCATAAGAAACCTATCTCAAATCAGGCTGAGAAGTTTCTTATATGAGGGCACTATTTTCAAAAAAATCAGCCTGAGGTTTCTTATAAAGTGGTTTCTATTTTGCAGGTTCTTACTGTAATTTTCAGATATTTTAGAGAGGCCTTTTGTTCACAGGTTGTGCTTTGATAATTGTTAAAATTAATATTTCTCTTCATGGTAGAAGAACTTGCGACTGGATCCCAAGATCAATTATCGCAGATTCGCAATTTGATCGAGAGACTTCATACAGAACTTCATGTGCAACAGTATCAGGTTTGTTCGTTAATGATATTTGTCGAATGTTGTTTTATGTTTGAATAACTTTATGTTCGAACGATATTTTGTCGAATGTCATTTTTGACATGTTGCAGCTCCATTTTTGTCGAAACTGTGATTTTGCAGATTCTTAAAGGCAATATCACGCAGATTTTTCATCTTTTTTTCAAAATGAAAGCGTCATTTTGAAGATAAATCTGTGTACTTCACAGAGGAATAAACCAAATGTTCAGATCTCTTACGATTGCTCGGATATAAGTGAATTTTTGACGGTTAATTTTTCGTGGCTATTAGTAGAACGGTAGAGTTGAAAGCTTTGAAACCAGCGTAGGCATCCAATCTTCAATAAAGATAGCATAATTGGTTGATGCATCTTTCAAAACCTAGAAACGAGGATTGATTCGTTCAGTAACTTTCATGAAGTCTCTTTTCACCAGGAGAAACGCGAAGACGAGATCAAGAGAATGCTAGAGCATTTGCAGTCAGAATTAACGCCTTTAGAGGAATCCAAGATGGTGCTAGACGAGAAAGCAGCACGCAGAACGAATCTTCTGGTTTGGGGTGGATTAGCATATATGGCTGTACAGTTTGGATTCTTAGCTCGATTAACATGGTGGGAATACTCATGGGATATTATGGAACCTGTCACTTATTTTGTCACTTATGGAGCAAGCATTGCGATGTATGCATACTTTGTTCTCACGAGAGGGGTAAGTTTCTGTTTCATTTATTGCTACCTGGATTGAAAAAGCTTAAAGGTAATGTGTCCATGTAAGTACAGCGACTTTGCTATTTTCACGTGATATTTCATGTGATCATTTAACCGTGTTGCTAAAAAGATAGCCAGCTCTAATATAAGCAGATTGATGACTTACTTGCGGTTGCGTTTCCAGAGCTGAACCTGAAGTCTCACAGCAGGCATCTAAATTCTAGTTTTGCATGTGATCAGTTCAATTCTACCAATCACAGTGCGCTCTTGGGGCTCTTCGTCAGCATCTTGTCAGCATATTTTGACAAGAGTGTATACGCGGCTGTACTTAAATGGACACATTGACTTTAAGAGAGGCACCCCCAGGGGGATCAAAGTTCCCTTTTGATCCAGTTATTTTCCTTTTTCAGAAAAATCGGTGAACTAATCAATTTAAATATGATTTCCCTAAATATTTTCCCTTATTCCCAGACTATTTTTAATAGTGTTCCGCTGTTCCCTGGTTCCTAGCTTAAAAATTCCATGTATCCCCTGTTACTCAAAACCCTTGGAAATGCCTCATAAAAAACTGCGAGCTAAGGAATTTTGCGTTTCGCAAACCTCAGGTGACATCTATGGTTTGTCGTTTGCCGTGNATTTTTGACGGTTACTTGTTCGTGGCTTACATCAGAACAGTAGAGTTGAAAGCTTTGAAACCAGCGTAGGCATCCAATCTTTAATAAAGATAGCATGATTGATTGATGCATCTTTCGTTAGATTTAATGGCATTTTGCAATTTGCTTAAAAGTCAGGTAATTTGCTATGGTTGTTTATTGGTGGCAATCTTTGATATCTTGATTATTTTCAGACTTGCAGCATTTTTCTATTTTTACCCAGTTTTAAGGTTGTGACGTCATCAAATCGCTAAATAGTATATTGTTAAAACGGAGCAGAGAGCAGCTACAGACTTCTGCTTACCACCTTATCATAGACCTCTCTAATCTACTTTGGTTTTTTTCAGATCGTACCGTTCTTCCTCTATGAATTTCGGAATTGCGATGATTTTGATTTTTTGAATCTTCTCTTGAATTCTTTCAACAAACAGAAAATACTGTATTGTTGAAAATTATCAGGATGTAAAGAATTGCCAAAGAACGATCATAACAAAGTAGAACGGTAGAACCACAGAAAAGTAGCTAAAGTTTGCTTCAATAAAAAAAGCGAAGCAATAGCCATTTGCACTAGCCTTTGCAAAGATTTGGCTTCTAAGCTGCTATTTAGTGATTGAGTCTCGGGGGGGGGGGGGAGGAGGTATCTTGAACTATCATATGATGATGACGTGCCACTCCGCAAATTTTGAATAATTTTAGGGTCATAATTCTGCAAATCTTATGAAAATGTAGGTCATAATTCCGGAAATTATGAAAAATGTCTTGTAATTTATACATTTGCAAAATTATCCCCAAAACAGCACCTACAATGCTGCAAAATTTCTAAAAAGAATACGCATAATTGCATCAAATGTTTGAAAATTGTGAAAATGATACCCATAATTCCGTAACGCTTTGAAAAAAGTACCCCTAAAAATGGCACGTCCCCGTACCACAAAAATTACTAAGATACCCTCCCCCCTCCGAGGCTGGAGTAAAGGTTTTAAACATTAGAACCGAAGGTTTCAAAACCTAGAAACGAGGATTGATTCGTTCATTAACTTTCATTATGTCCCTTTTCATCAGGAGAAACGCGAAGACGAGATCAAGAGAATGCTAGAACATCTGCAGTCAGAATTAACGCCTTTAGAGGAATCCAAGATGGTGCTAGACGAGAAAGCAGCACGTAGAACGAATCTTCTGGTTTGGGGTGGATTAGCATATATGGCTGTACAGTTTGGATTCTTAGCTCGATTAACATGGTGGGAATACTCATGGGACATTATGGAGCCTGTCACTTATTTCGTCACTTATGGAGCAAGCATTGCGATGTATGCATACTTTGTTCTCACTAGAGGGGTAAGTTGCTGTTTTATTATTGCTACTTGGATTGAAAAAGCTTAAAGGTAATGTGTCCATGTAGGTACAGCGACTTTGCTATTTTTACGTGATCTTTCATGTGATCACTCCACCAAGGAGCTCAAAAGGTAGCCAGCTCTAATAAAAGCAAACGGATGACTTACTTGCGGTGGCGCTTCCAGAGCTGAAGCTGAAGTCTCACAGCAGGCAGCCTCGTTGTGAAATTTAAATTCTAGCTTTCCTTGTGATCAGTTAAATTCTACCAATCACTGTGCGCTCTTGGGGCTCTTCGCTCTTGGGGCTCTTCGTCAGCATCGTGTCAGCATATTTTTACAAGAGTGTATACGTGGCTGTCCAGTACACAGAGTAATTGGTGTCCTGTGACCCAATACACAGAGTAGTTGGTGTCCTGTTTTCAAATTCTAGCATCTGCTAGTGTTGACCAATCAAAAATCACGCTGTCTGGCTCCCTGTGGCCAACTCGTATAACAGTTGATCTCGTATTACATCAACACTGGAATTTGAATCTCCAAAGTTATTCATACGTTCATACATTCAGTTATTCATACGACTGACTCTGTGTACTGGGTCACGGTACAGTAGTGGAATAGACACAGTTCCCAACAAGATAGGCGCCCTTGATTCAACACGAGAAAAACCTCAGTTTTTAAAGGTATACAAGATGGCAGCAAGCAAACCACTGTAGCCTCAACGGTTTCGTTTTCTGACCATCACAATTTCGAAACTAACAGAAATAAAGAAGGCGTAATTCTGAGAATAATGATGATTTCAGAAATACTCTCTCTGGGATTTTGGCAAAGTACCTTCAGTTACCGTCAAGTATTCATTTGAAGGAAATGGACATTGAAATTTTACACGATTGATTCAAAGTTCTGCAAAGGCTCAACGCCTATTCTACCTATAGTGTGTATCAAATTAGATGTCACCTGCAAATGCCCGCGAATAACAACAAAAGGAGTGTTTTGCAAAGGAATTTTGTAAGAAATTGCGTAAATCAGTAATTATTGTGTAGAAAAGCATTTAAGGAAACTCATTGTTAGGAGGCATGCCTATCTCAACATGTGATCTGCATGACCCTAACTGAGTTAGAAACCGAACTCGAACTGAAGGAACACAGATTTGAAAATCAACTAGAACCTCGAACCTAAACTTATGCGAATTGAATGTTATTGAATGCATTATTACATTGAAGTTGAATTAGAGAATATGCGGTCCTCGAAGATTTAGAGCCTATACCGTAAAAGAGACTTATTTATGTTTATGTGGAGTGGAGATCTATTCAACGCGTTGAGACGAGCCTAACCAGTGTGGAACACGAAGGGGAGTTTCCCAAGCGTGCAAACTTTTATGAATTTTGCCGAATTTTGCGTCATCGCAAATCACAGGCGACATCCATAGTCTGTCGTTTGCCTTGGTCACATCACTTTTTTTCGCGGAAACTTCGCTGGATTCTTTCGATTCAAATAACACTTTNGAAGGAACACAGATTTGAAAATCAACTAGAACCTCGAACCTAAACTTATGCGAATTGAATGTTATTGAATGCATTATTACATTGAAGTTGAATTAGAGAATATGCGGTCCTCGAAGATTTAGAGCCTATACCGTAAAAGAGACTTATTTATGTTTATGTGGAGTGGAGATCTATTCAACGCGTTGAGACGAGCCTAACCAGTGTGGAACACGAAGGGGAGTTTCCCAAGCGTGCAAACTTTTATGAATTTTGCCGAATTTTGCGTCATCGCAAATCACAGGCGACATCCATAGTCTGTCGTTTGCCTTGGTCACATCACTTTTTTTCGCGGAAACTTCGCTGGATTCTTTCGATTCAAATAACACTTTCTCGTTGCTTCTACAGGAATACACCTACGACTATGCACGGGACAGGGAACACCTTGTGCGATTCCACAAAGAAGCAGAGGCCAGAAAATTCAATCTAGCGAAATACAATGGTATAAAGGAATCGATGGCGAAGCTTCAATCGGAAATGACCTTTCTGAAAAGTGTGCAATTCAGGTTACCAAGTCGCACGGACGTAGCGGAGCAGTCCAACTAATTTTGGGGATAATCTAACAATATATATTCATTATCATTAATTTTTGCAATTTAATTAATTAGCCAGCCCGTTGTAACCATTGTCAGTATATAATGTTAGCAGGGACCGTTTTGTCGGTATGGTCGTTAAAACTTTATTGAGCTCTTCAAGAACCGTAAGATAAATACGCAAATATTAGAGGCAAAAGTACGACTTTAGTTTGGCACCTTAAAGCCTTTCAAAACCTGCGTTCTCTTCAGAAGAGACTAATTTTAATGTGAAATTTAGTCATACTCTGAAGAAAAATACAGGTTCGAAAGACTTTCGTGTACCAAAATTTAGCTTAACTTTGTAGATTTTACTCATGATTTTAGGCGCATTATTCCTTCTGAGATCAGGATTTAGCCAAAACTGCTATTTCTCAATTTGTCAAAAACGAACCAAAACTAGGTTGTTCACTATGATGTCAATTTTGAAACTTTGATGCTCAACATTGATGAGAGGGTATAATTACATTTTAAGAGTTTTTGTATCGCTGAAGGCTGTGACAGCATGAGCAACAGAAGACATCATGATTTGAATTTGCAATTAATATACAATGGGAGCTTACTAGAGTTCTTTTTTGTCGTTCCAATCTTGCAATTACTTTGTGACTCTCATTTTCCTAGCCTACACAACGGACCTCCATCTTAAGTGAATTTTCGCTCCTCCGCAAGCGATTTAGCGAAGGTGCGCTTGTCATGCAGAAACCGTTTATGCAGAATGGCCGTTTAAATAAGACTCTCGAGCTGTGATGTAGCCTCCCATTAATTGGTCTACTCGTAGGCTAGCTGTGATGCTGATTGTGTTGGCTTGGAAAATGCGGTTCAGACAGCAATTGCGAGATAAGGAAACGACAAAGAAGAACTCGAGTCAGTTGTCATTATTAACAGCGAAATGAGTTAACAATGTAGCCAAATCGCGATGAGTTTATCTTAGGTCATTAGTAACTTAGGCCATTCAAATCACTCATTTTGTCTCCTAGTGCTCATGTTGAAAGATGATGGATTGAATTGGGCTGATATGCCCAGGGAAGTTTCAGGAATTTATCATTTGAGGTTAAGATTGTGTATTGTGAATTATGAATAGATTCTCAAAATTAAGTCAAACCCGCAGGCCAGCAAGAGAACGGATTTGTAATTTTTGAAACCAATTTTTCAAATAGTGTAGGGTCTGCAGGGGTAAAGTGGGTAAGTTGGGGGGGGGGGATAAAATGGGTAATGTTGATTGCTGGAAAACATTAGACCTTAAACTCATAAATATACATTCACCATGTCAAGGAGTGTAGTATGAGCAACAACAAATTTAGCAAATGTTAATTATCCAAAGTTTTTGCCCCACCCATTTTACCCATACTTACTCATTTTACCCCAGGATACCCAATAACATTTATTGACTCACCCGATCTCCCCACGTTTCATCATGGTGAAATTTGATAAGATAGTTAAATTACAGCTAATTAAGACCTACCCTCATTAAGGTAACCACTTCTGTGAGCAAGCCAATTTTGCTTGTCATGTTACCTCAAAAGGATGAGTACCAAACCTCTCGCTGAGAGTTCAATAATGCTTTTTCAGACTTAGACAAGGGATTTTTAACGATATCAAGTAATAGACGAATAGACTAATTGAGAAGTTGGAACGTAGTTCTTAATCGATAACAAAGTGAACAATTGACAATCTTGTCGTGTTTTCTACCAAATAGCTTCCATGGGATACAAAACTTCACAGACTCAACTCAACTGGCTTTTTTCGTAGCAAACAAAGACATAGTTCCATAAACATTGAATTAAAATGTTCAGCAGTGTGCAAGATCTCAGGTAGAGGCAATTACGAATAGTAACCATTTAAATCTGCAAGCGATTGAAAAATTGGCCAACTTCGAGCTGCTAGTATGGTCATTTGCTCACTCAGCTCAGTGTGGTGTAGTGTTTACTATCCAACTTTTTTATGAAATAAGTACCCTGGGTGTACCAGACTCTCTAAAAAAGAACGAGATTCGCCAATAAGATATAATGAGGAATTGAGGAATGAAATAAGCCAATAAGAAATGGCATAACATTGCTCGAATTAAGGGTATGTTGTTTGATTAGTAATTTTAAGCCCACCAAATTCTAAAACGGTAGACTTGGCAGAGACGGAGATACGTTGCTCAGTCAAATACAAACACTTTTAAAACAGCAGGTTTTAAAACAGCAAATGACAATTCACCAATGAAAACGTGAGTCTCTCCCAGGTATGCCAAACCTTCTGCCTTTCAGTGCAGAAGGTTGATAAGACGTTTCAAGCCTACGAAACGAAACCTACCGTTTTGAGATAGTCAGGATCAGTCACACACTAAATCCGATTCTAAAAAGTCTTAACGTTTTCAGAATTGGTACCAATGATTAAACAAAAAAGGAATTTCTTCTTTTTCGTCTAAAGCAGTTGATGGTTTCCTCTCCTTGAGACTTCTGCCTTTCCTTACGTTCCTTGTTCCGTCTTTCCGTCATCACCTGCGTTGTTGTTGTTGTCACCAATCTCGTGCTCATAACGAGGCGCAGCATTTCATTTCAATTTCAATAATATTACTACAAGTTCAAGGAGGAAGTTAATAAGGCCAGAGTTATTTTTCGATTTCAAAGGACTTTGATGGAATCTCAAACGATATCAAGACCTTATTTGCTGTAATAACATTCATAAAAAGTTTCCAGAAGCTCGAAATGCCTGAAATCAACAACAGAGATAGTATTTTAACACGGATTTCGACGCTTCTTTTACGACCACTCGTGGGCCTAACATCGAGTGTTGCTTGTTGCTTTATAACATTAGCTGCAGAAATGTCAAATCTAATCAAGAGAGAATTCACTGCAAGCCATGCCATTAGCTTAAGAGCGGGTTCTCCAGATAAAGACGTTAATATAGACCTCAATGGGGATATTTCGCATCAAGAAACCCCAGCTAAATTGGGGGCAAGTGAACTACAAATTGTATGTGTTGGACTTCTGACAGTCGTTTTCACAACTTTGCAGAGCTGGATTCATTTTGAAGTAGATGTAGATATGGAGGCTTATTTCATGCTCCAAACAGCGCAATCACTAATCATATTCATGTTCATGTACTTTTTCCTGAATGCAAGGGGAAGATCAAAGACTGGTATTTTCAGGTATTAAGCTGTTGAAGAAATGCGTTATTAGTTTATCATCCCCACCTGTTCAGGGAGAAGGTCTTTGCTCCTCTGCACCAGCTATTGCTGAGTCTAATAATTCTTTGCATCGGTGTGGGCTGAAGAATAATTGATATCTATTGTTTCATACAATGAGAATGAATTGCCCATTTTTTTAGGTCTCTTCCTGTGCCAAAAATGTGCACCAAAGGCCAGACAGATTCTTTCTCTGCACTGAAAATCTTCTGAAAATAGGCACTCAAATTCAACATGTCCACCTGCATCTTAGACGAAAATACATCTTAAAAGATAGACACTTGCTTTAATGTTCTGTTTTTGCTTCATCAGAGAAGCAAAAAGAAATATATGTAAGGGGAGAAAACTGCAACAATGGAAATAATTGTGCAAAGGAAATGAGGCTTCAAGTTTGGAGAATGAAAAGATGATAAATTATTTTTTTAGGATCCTGAAGGAAAATTATGGACTCATTGTACTCTTTGAGTACCTAATGGAAAACTCACAAATTAATCTCATAGCAAGAAACGGGCTTTGGTTTCCTTGTAACCCTAACCCTTCATCAAAAATTGCTCACTAACTAAATTTCTGTAAATCGATGTTGTCCACGTATGAATTATAAGAAAATTGTTGTTTGATCGATGTCTTTGATGACTAAAGACAAAACTCATCCCTCAAAACTTTCCAAAGGATGTTTCTTCAATAAAAAAATTTTGTGAGGCTTCTGTCACAAAACCTTCAAAATCAACATATTAAGTTTTTGAAAATTTTTACAACTTACCTACAAATTCTCCAAATGCTTAGTTAGATTTCATCTTTCGAAATTAAATTTGATGAATCATTTACTACAGTAAGCATATTCTTCATTAAACCCTGTTCTATGTTCTTACACTTCAATGTTCTAGGACCATTTTACCAAGCTGGAGAGCTAACTGGCCTATCTTGGTGTTGCATACCCTTTCTGTTGCAATTAGTGGTAATGATTTCAAGCAAGAACTACGCAATGGCAGTGGTACAGAATTTTATCAGGTATGCATGTATGATTGTATGTAATGTTTTATTGAAGATCCATAGATTTACAGTACACTCCTTGCACACATTAACTTACAGCAAGACTTCTTGAATTCCTCTAAAAGTTGCAAGAATTCTTCATATTTTGATAAGAATTATCTAGAGGAATAAAAACTGTGAAGTATTTGGACCATTACGAATTTGAAATTTTGGAAAGAACCCTTCAAAATTCTTAAAATTTCTAGGCAGAAAAACTGTGCTAATGTGTGCAAGGCCTGTGTGGTGGGCACTTTTCAGAAGTGTGGGGATGCATGCTTGACTGCTAGAGGGTTGGTGGTGTGAGTCTGTGCCCTGTACTGTATTTTCTGAAGCAGGTACTGTATTTTGTTATCTTTCTACTAGGAGGTATTTTAAATTGCTTCAACAAGAATGATTTACAAAATATAGAATGGCTTCATCAAGAGTGTTGTGCAGCAATTTATTCTTCTGAGAACATACCAGCCCAACACATCAATATTGTTCTTGTTTAAGGGCAGCCAAATACTGTATTATGTTTTACATCTCAATAAAATGTTTGACTTCCTCCCACAGCTGTTCCTTGCACTAAATATTCCTGCAGTGATTTTATGGATGCAGCATTCATCAAATCAATCAACAAAAAGCATAGCATCACATCTACTAATCATTTCTGCTTGTGTTAAACTACTGGTGCTCTCAAGAGGTCATTCATTTGTTTCACCAGTTACAACATCATTGTCCAGTTTGCTCTTGTCAATAATTTATGCATGCTACTTGGTCAGTCTTCATGCTTACCTGAAAAAGGTGAGTGTCTTATATGCCTTATAGCATCATTTGTTAGTGAGGGCAGTATCCTTTGATTTTTTATTTTCATCTAAAATATTACAACAACCATTTGCTTAATGATAGTCCCTACATATATTATTAGAAATCTAAAAACAATCAATAACAATGCTTATTCATTAAAGTCAAAGACATTATTTCCGGTCTAGACAAAATTCTATTGTCCATGAAAACTTTTTATTTCTTTTCTCAAAAAATTTTCTTTCTTTTTCCTTTTGAATAGCACTCCTTGAGGGACCACTATGGAAACAAGGTTGCATTGACCTTTTAATGCTATCCCTACCATCTTCAACCATGGGGTGTTTTTAAATTAGATTATTAAATTAGATGCCTAGTTTTTGCCTGTAATTATTTTGAGTTTATATATATTGTAATTAAATTTCTTTTACTTTATAACTAGGTATATTTATTTTTGATGGCAAAATTATACATACATACATATGCTAAAATGTTATCATATTTCTAACAGTTTCAATTACAGTTGGGTTGTGTTTTTTCTGAAGCAACCGATTTTGGAAAAATAAATTAATACCATATGAGTTAGCTTTTTATTCTAAATGAACTCTGATATATTGAATTTGGCGGAGAAGTTATGGTTATACAGCCCTGAAGAAATTCTGCATGGCAAGACAAAATATTGGCATATACCCGTATATATTCTGTGAATTTACATACATTTGCCGTTTTGTTGTTTTTCATCATGTTGCGGTGTTGTTACCAACAACTCTCTTATTTAGTCATCATCACAAGCAACTTCGGGTCCGATGATCGACGGTATCACAGTCTTTTAGTTCCTTCTTCAATTTATTTCATAATCGTATATTGTGACAAACGCTGGTGCATTATGTTGACTTTTCTCGGAGCTACAGGGTGTCCCAAAAAACTTGGTGCTGTTTGGTTTCATTCGGAGCAGTCATAAATCCAATTTTTCTGTTTATATGATTTTTAATAGGAGTACTGAGATAAAATCCTCTGGTTTTGAAACAACCAGTGATTTGGACTGTCTTTCTCAATAAATCACCAACCACTTCTTAGATTTACTCAAACTCGGTGCCAAACTTAAGTTGAATCTCATTTATTCCAACATTTGAAAAACGGGAAAGTTGGATTTATGGGCCCCTACATGGTAGCCATTCAAATGGCCTACATATTTTTGGGACACCCTGTAGAACAAGGTATGGTCTGTCCCAATTAAGATGTCACCTACAAATGCCCGCGAATAACAACAATAGAGGTGTTTTGCACAGGAATTTGGCGTTATCGCAAATCTCGGGTGACGTCTAATTTTGGACGGACTTTAATTCTGTGATGCATATGTTATTTTGTATCTTGATTCGTTGAGAACTTTGTTTCATGAATAAATTCATTGAATCCTATTGTGTTCTTTTCAGGATCACCTTCTTTCACTTCTCCAACTTTTGATATCATTTCAAATACCAATGTGCTTTGTATTGGGATTATTACACAGCGAACCAAATGCAATCGGAGAGCTTCTAAAGGAAAGCAAATTAAAAGTTATGCGACAAGCGACTATGTTTCTATCAATGGTACGTCTTTTATGTATTATATACGACGCAGCATAGGTTCCAAATCTTTTAAAAGGCTGGTGTAAAATTTATGACCTATCTCTTTGAACTGAATGACTTCAAATAAACTTTATCTATTTCACTATAATGATACCGTTGGACTTTTCTGAAATCTTCAATATTTTCAAATTTGGAGTGTTTTTCTTCTTTTTCAAGAATTCAAGAAAAAATATCAACAAAAACTTACAACCATCGTAATTTTACGCAACATGAAATATTTCCAAGAAAACCATAATTTACGAATATCTACAATATGGTATCATGCAAAAGTCTCTAGGCTTATGCTTTACTTCTCTTTGTGTTTCTGGCCCATCCCTTTTCTATTTCAGTTGTGACACATGTGTATTACGTAGGTCCCTTTTAGGTTGTTTCTTTTTTTACTCTATTGTAATCTGCAGGGTGTGTCCCAAAATAATTGTTCGACATTTTATTAAATATTAAAAAATAACGACATAATGAACAGATTCCATGGTAAGATAATCATATTGCTGAGATTTTAAAATAATTTTAGACACCAGAAGCTAGCAAATCGGCTAAATATTGATGGAGTTACGAGCTTTTGAAGCTTAAGTTTGTGCGAAAGCTGAAACCAGATGCCCCTAAATTGCATATTTTGTGAAAGTAGCATCTCGTTTATTCAAACCAAATCAAATGGAATTTAAGAAGCACTTTCTATAAATTAGCTTTCTCTAACATTTTATCAAACTTATGGATGCTTGGAGGAATCCTGTTGAGCACAATTTGGAATGGCCCCGTCTCTCATCGATTAAATTTTCATTCCATGTTTTTGGATCGTTGCATTCTTAACTACCTTTTGGCAACGTTTACAAAAATGAAATTACTTTTGAAGTCTTATTTGGTTTGCTCAGACATCAGCAAGAGGTTAAACATTGGACCATCTTCTTTTACCTCGAGTTTGGGTTGTCTTTTTGAAAAACAATTCAGTTGGGCGTCTGGTTTCAACTTTTGTACAAACTTGAACTTCAAAAGCTTGTAACTCCGTCAATTCTTAGCAGATTCGCAAGATTCTGGCGTCAAAAATCAATTTAAAATCTTAGGAATAGGGATGTCTAACCAGAAACCCGTACTTTTTATCATTGATTTTTAATATTTAATCAAACGTCGAACAATTTTTCTGGGACACCCTGTAGGTTTTTAGGTAGGTTCCCAAGTCGTTGTAAGAATAGTTACTGAAGAAGATGATTATCGAAACATTTAACGAAGTTCTAGTATATCTCTGAATTATTTTCAAAGATTTTTTGTATGCTCACGCGAATTGGCTCTTGAATTATCATGGTAAAATAATGTATCGAGTCTTACCAAACCATTTTATCCGACAGAAACCTTTCTGCATTTATTCTTGATTTATAATGATCTGTAAAAATGCTAAAGTTTATTGTTCTTTTCTAGGCTTCACTGGCATTACTAAAGATGGTATTTTCATTCTTATTGCTAAAGATATCGACACCACTCACGTGCATAGTGACACTTAATCTGACCAGCATTCCATTAACTCTGATTCGGGTATTCGTTTATAAGTTAGTATTTTTAGTTGCATCATTCAAAACTTTGTTCCTTTTTGCATTAGATGTGATAATTATAACGGCTAATGGCAAGGNGTCTTACCAAACCATGTTATCCGACAGAAACCTTTCTGCATTTATTCTTGATTTATAATGATCTGTAAAAATGCTAAAGTTTATTGTTCTTTTCTAGGCTTCACTGGCATTACTAAAGATGGTATTTTCATTCTTATTGCTAAAGATATCGACACCACTCACGTGCATAGTGACACTTAATCTGACCAGCATTCCATTAACTCTGATTCGGGTATTCGTTTATAAGTTAGTATTTTTAGTTGCATCATTCAAAACTTTGTTCCTTTTTGCATTAGATGTGATAATTATAACGGCTAATGGCAAGGCAGAACGGACTTTTGAGAGGTGTAATTAGCAGTGAACATGAACTATATACGATATCAGAATATACCAGTATTGATTTGTTATTACAGAGTTCAGAAAAAAGTCCCGGCTCCATGGTTGTTAGCCGGACCAAAATTTTGCTTGTTGCTACCGGGTGTCCCAGAAAAAAGTACTCCGGTTTAAAAAATCACCAAAAATCAATTATCAAACCTTCGATAAAATTTTCTTTTTCACTTGTTTTGTCAAAGACCCAAAAATATTTCTAGATTGTAAAAATTTTGCTTTTGGTACAACAAGATAGAAAAATTCCAGGTTGAAAAACCTTATTTTGAGCTATAGTTTTTAAGCAAAATACTCAATCGTGCCTAAGAGTGGACTTGCTCCAAGTCTCGCTCTTGATCAATAAATACGGGAGGGGAAAGGAGGAAAAAGGGGAGTCAAAATTTTCAGATTTTATGACATCCTTTAAGTCTCTAATGATAGTGTACATTTCTATCTTTCATTCATGACCAAATTAGAAGCTTTCCATGCACAAAATTTTGATCTGGCAATCACCATTTTTTGCAGTATGATTCAAAACCAGGTAACTCCAAAAAGAGCTAAATTTGCTAATTTTTAAACCAATTACAAAATTTGCTATATCTGGGAAAATAATTTGGTCCTGGATCTACTTGACAAAAAAGAAAATTTAAGATCGCTTGTGTAAGCAACTTTTGGGGATTTTTCAAACAGGAGTACTTGGGTTTTGGGACACCCGGTATGATATTTGAGGAAAGTTTAGTCATTTTCATAAAAAACCTAGGAAACTGCCCGCTCATTTTGGCAACGCAGCAACTGCGCTATAGATTTTGGGGTTATAATCAACACGATGAGTTCAAAGAATTTGATTATTTTGGCTTGATAAAAGGAGGAAGGTTTACCCAACAGCCATTCGGAGGAAGGTTTCCCAGGGGGGAACTCCCTATTGTACCGGGTGCGCCAAAATAAACTATGCATGTTTGGCAAGCCACAATATTTTGAACACTGGACCGATTTTGAAGATTTATGACTTAAATATTTAGCAGAGAGCCTGAGTTAGATTCTAGGACTTTTTGCAATTTTTTCCGTTTTCAGTTCTTAGAGCTAGAAGCGAGTTTCTTAAATGTTCGCTTTCGAAAATATTGAGAACGATAAAAAAACGTCGATCAAATTTTAAAAGATCCAACATGAATAAACAAAGAGAAAACGTTTTCAGGGGGATTTGGGGGTTCAGTATGAACTCTTGTACAGCAGATTACAATTGGTCGATTTTTAGATCGCAAATCACCACGAAAAAGTTCTCTCTTTTTCCATTCCACTCGATCCTTTAGAAAGTTTGATCGATGTTTTTTGATCGTCCTCGGTGTTTTCGAAAACAAAAATCTTAGGAAACTCGCTTCTAGCTCTAAAAACTGAAAATGAAAAAATTTGCCAAAAATCCCAGTATCTAATTCAGGCTTTCTGCTAACGAATGAGTCCTAAATCTTCAAAATCGGTCCAGTGTACGATTTATTGTGGCCTGCCAAACGTGCATAGTTTATTTTGGCGCACCCGGTATGTGACGGGGGAGGGGGTCAGACACAGCATAATTTGAAAAAACCCAAAACTATACTAAACTTTGGAAATTTTTAGACCCCCAAAATATACTTATTTCTTCATAGTAAATAAAAACTAGAGGTTTTACAGCTTTTTCAGCAACTGCGCTGCTATAATTTGGTGAAAACTCCGTTTAGCACTCACCTTGTCAAATTTTCTCTTCAGCAACCCCAGAAATATACCGATTTTGCACCAAATAGTGTACCCAAAGGTATAGTAGACAACGTTTCCCAAACCCAAAAAATGTCTGACCTCCTGTCACCTACTAATAGGGAGTCCCCCCCTGGGGAAGGTCTGACCTGTTTCTGGACAATGTGTCATAATACATTGACTTTTTATCTGTACTCTCAAGTACCGAATAAACGGGGGGTGCGAATAATCGGGGGGGTTGGAAATGGTTCAATATAATAATAATCGGGGGGGTTGGAA
>REGL01001336.1:48180-71177 GCA_004194395.1 Aurelia aurita complex sp. Pacific
GGGACGATTATTCGGTACTTGAGAGTACTTGACTGTTACTTTTGCATGCTAAGTGACACGAACAACCCACAAAAACAAGTTTGGGGCTAGCTTTACTCATAGACCAAAAAGGACGAACTCCTTTCTTTGCCTGTGCGTCCAGCTAGTTTTTAGCGTTTTCTACACATTAGGGGTTATTTCTAAGACTGCGTTCATACGATGCCAGCACATTTGAAAACGGTGAAAAATGTGACGGTAGCAAAATTTGAGATAGCGTTCACACGATAACGTTTTCAAAGAGTTCCGTTCTCAAAATCTACCGTTTTTAAAATCTGCCGGCATAAAAAGTGCCGTTTTTTTATTCGATTAAAAATTTACAATACATGTTACTAACTACTCTACCTTCAAACTTCTTTACAATACTACAAGTATGATACCATGAGGAGCAAAAGACAATGACTACCCCTTGGGATTGTTTAAAAGAATGCTAAACTACATACAATTTGACATAAATGCTACAAACAATTAAGAAAGAAAAACGATGATTACTATACTGTGGCCTGTCTGACATTAGATGTCAGGTTGGGGCTGTAATAACCCAACAAATTTTCATTTTATTTGGATAGCATACCTGTCATCTAATGTGAGACAGAAATTACAAACAAAAAGAAAATTGTGCCGTTTTCGTGTGAACGGGAGGCCTATCCGTCACATCTTTCACCGTTTTCAAAATGTGCCGGCATCGTGTGAACGCAGTCTTAGAGTAATGCAAACGACGCCTTCCGAGTGAATTTTTTGTGGAATATAAGAAACTCGAGGCAGGCAAATAAGGCGCACGAATATGCCAAAAATATCCAGATGAATTCTATAAACATTTTGATGGAGAATGTTACTTTTAGGAAGTTTCTTTAATCTTGATGAAATCTGAATGACCATTTTCACTCGTTCAAACTTGAATTCTTGTTGGCGTATTTGTTACATTCCTTTTATATATGAAGCTATTTAGTGCCCCAAGGCCAACTCAATTACTTGGCTGGGTTAGTTGATAGCAAAATCTTTCTTCAAAGTATGACTGGTTTGATCTTACCACTTTTGTTTTTGTTTCGTTATTCAGTTGTCCATTTGATATGAATTCATGTTTGCTTTCTTATATTATGAATTTTATTTTGCAATCTTTTGGATGTATTTTCAGAATGAATTTTATAGATGTTCCCCTCTTCGTCATAAAGAAAATTTAGCTCAGAAACTTAACATACGTATCTGAGAAATTGTGCCATGAAGTTATGATACTAGTAGTACTAAGCACTACCGACTGTTTCAGGTATCTTCCAAAATTCCATTTTAGGTTCATATCATTTAGAATTCTTTAACATACAATTTAAATGCTAACTATACAAACAAATGTCTGAACTACAAGAATGTGAGAATATTACAGAAAATCAAAACACTGAAACAGGAAATTAATGCAAACAGATGACAGGACCTCTTTTCAAGGACAATGACTCGGGGGGGGGGGCAGTCAATTGTTTCCTTTATTAAAAGGGACAATAGGCCTATTTCTTGGAAAGGTCAAACAATAGATCTAAAGAAGGGACTAGGAGGGCAATTGCCCACCCAGCTAGTACAGTAAAAACCCGCATATAAGAACCTTACATTTTGAAATCACCCTGTTTAGGTTCTTATGCATATGATACTATTCTTGAAATCAGGATGCAAGGTCCTTAAATAGGTTCTTATCAAAAGCATTAATTACAGATCTTCGGGAATTTAGGCCAAATATAAGAAAACAAGGTTTTCACATACTCGATATCATGACAACATTATATAAAGGACATCCTTATCTACCTGGCCGTATTTGTATCAAATCTATTCATACAAGGAATTGTTTACATATGATTTGTGTCAACTTAAGTATCTGGCTAAATTTCTTAAAACATCTTATCATATATTACCTAGAACCTTCCTTGAATTTCAGGATGAATAGGTTCTTCTGTAATGGGTTGAAATTAGATCATTTTAGGCCTTAGGTTCTTAAAAATGGGTGGTTCTTATATGCGGGTTTTTACTGTATGTTAAAAGAGGCCCTGATAGATCAACAAGATAGAATGTATGCTGGGAATTAAAGGAGGAGCTCTCTCAATAGATAAACTAATAGGTGGTAGCATGATAAAGATTGCATGATGCAATAGATAGCACGCATTTTGAAACCATTTCAATTGATAAGGATTCCTCACTTGTCCAGGAAAAAAAGATTGGAGAACGAGATAAGTGAGATAGGAATTCCCAACAAATTCGTACGTTGAAGTGTGCTTATCTAACGGTGGGAGACTATGCTTTCAAAATCGCAAATTTTACCGTTGCTTGCAATTTCTTCCTTTGGCAACGGAAACAATATAAAATTTGCCCTGTCTGTGTTCCTCTGCAGCTGAAATTCGGGTAGCACAGGACTCCTTATGTGCTGCTACGGATCTTCAGAAAATTTTATCGTAACTGATTTCATATTTGTTTATGCATCGGATGGTTTATGAGAGTTTTTTGAAATTGTGTTTACCAACGGATCGCAGTCAAAATCGGAAAGGAAAAGCGCAACGTTTCCAGGAAGTTCCGAAAGCAAAAATGATCAACTCAATGTTTTGACAAAAACAGAAACAAAAACAAATAGAGTAGTGATGGTGCGTTCCAGATCTGGGACTGGGACGGGACAGAAAAGTGGCGCGCCGGCCCAGACCTCTAATAGCAGACGGTTCATTGTTTACACGGAAGCGAGGCAGATACGGTTCACAAAGCAGCAATGGCGGACAGTTTGGTAAGAAATTATTGTTGGTTGCTAGTTTTACGCATTTTATCCCTACTATTCTTCGAGGTAGCTCCCTTCTTCCGAGTTCGAATGAGACTATGTAAAATATATCACTTCAGATGAATCAGTTCAATCATAAATGTTCGTCCCATCTGGTATGTTTGTAAAGATGTAAGATCGAATCTCTTTTAAAATGTTGTTAGGCCTAAAAATTGGCATCCGGCTTAGCCGTACATTTTCGACCATCCTGGATCCATTATTGTTTGGTCAGGTCAGCCATGCTGCTATTTAAAAGAGCCCCACATAGATAATCATACATTCATCAGATCGCTTTTCATTTTGGAAGTGAGGACATTAAAGACAAATGACGGAGATAAAGGTGATTTAAATAAGGGGCCTGGGCAATTAAATATAGCCTATTGTATTCCATTGTATTTGATGATATCGAGAGATTAGCAAATCAATTGGACAAATGAAAGCACAAAGCCATCTTTTGTTCTATTTTTAAACTAGGCGCTCAGCTGCGCCCAGGGTGAATCTGAGTGCCTATTTTCAGAAGATCTTCGGCGCAGGGAAAGAACTCATCTGATTTTTGGTGCACATTTCTTGCGTAGAAAGAGACCCAAAACAACAGGCAATTCAATGTCTCATTGTATTAAACAATAGATATAAATTATTTTTTGGCGCACACTGGCGCACAAAGTATTCCCCTCGGAAATATTTGGCGCAGAGCAATGAAGAGATTCACCCTGGCTAGGCGCTATATATCTGTCATTTGTCTTTAAACCAGCAAAAGTTGGCACAATAACAAGTAAATAGAAAAAGCAACAGGCTGCAACAGGTTGGTAAAAAAATTAAATCCCAACCGATTGGCTGCACAGGCCAGAGACTACTGGACTAGAATTTTTGCAAAATGTGCACCAAAATCTGTTGTATTTACAATAATAAATCTTGTCCCTGAAATTATGCACCAAAGTTTTTCAAGGTGACGACAAACTTTGGACTTTGTTTGGTGACAGCCAGTCTGCTTGCAGAGTATGGCACTTTTTGATGAGGTTGCCGGTGTGCAAGGAGAAATTTCTTGTGTCTTCTCAGTTGTCTATTTGAATAGCCTATTATTGAAATCTTTGGTGTGCATGTGCCATACTCTGCATCCTGTAAGACAGCAACATGTAAAAAGCTAACATGTTAATGAAATGATACAGAGATTATCAATGATAATGTGCTATACTGAAGATATTCCAAAAAAGGTTGTTTGAAATAGACAAAAGAGAATGAATGACTTTGGCCATGCACACCATAGATCATGTAAGAAAATATCACATTGTGCTAAGGCTCATTGGGCTTCAATCTGAAAGCTTTCAATTATTGTGAAAATTATATTTTCCTTTCATGGAATATAAAGGAATTCTAGATGCCAATCCCTTGCACTGAAATTGTTGTCTTTTTGAATTTGGATGCCCAAACTGTAGTTCTGATTTGCAACCCCTAACTTTAAGCTACTTTTGTGATCTGACTCCTTTCTCTGCTTTTTCAAGGTTTTGAGATGTCAGTTTAAAGGGGGTCAAAGAAAAGTTGTTGATGGCTTGACGAAAAGCTCCTCTGCTGCCCAACTCCAAGAAAAGCTCTTTATTCTTACTGGTGTTGCACCTCACAGACAAAGAAGTTAGTATATTCATTCATCAGGCCTGGCCATTTAAGGCGGGCGATCGCCTGCGCCCGCCTCCATGCTCGCCTCGAGTTGGCGAGGGGAGCTATTTATCGCCAACCTCCACGTCAGTTCACATTGGAACCGCCCGCCTTATGTTTTCATTCATTACTCATCACACCTCATTACCTCTTGAAGTAAAAGTAAGATATTGAGAGGAAATTAATCCCATATATTTTGACCTCATTCATTCCTTACCTTTAATTTCTCTGGAAGTCATCTACTCCTTTCAATCGTTAACTACTTGACAAGTCACGCAAAAAATCAAACGAAACATTTCAAAAAGCAACAGCCGAACAAATTCTTTGAAATCCTTTACACCTGACTGTTATTTGAAGACCACTGAGAAAGTCATTTGGTATCCATAAGTTCCCGACATTTTAAAACCGAATCATTTCAGCATGGCGAATAATCAGAAACGGTCGGCTTCGAGCCTGGGACTTTTGAGAAATATGGCAACGGGGCTGTATGATACATTTTACATATTTTCTTACAGAAGCCTTTTTGAGAAACTAACAGATCAGCAAAATATTAAGAAACTCAAGCACAAGAAAATATTACCGGAGACATCTTCATTAGTATGTGGTTGATTTGCAACTACATAAAACTAAAATTTTGTTTCTGTCAGAGAATCGCTGTTTTGTTTTGTAGTGTTTTGTAAGGTTAGCTGTTTAAAGACAAATATTGGATTCCTCGTTTATTCAGACACTTTTAATGACGATTTTCTGTAGAATGAAAATCGCCTGCCTGACTTCACCGAGGAGAGCGATGTACCGCTCGCCTGCTAAAATGTTCACAGCCAGGCCTGATTCATTTATTTATTCATTCAATTTTATTCATAGAAATACATGCTAATATAAAGCTATCAGTAAAAATATATATTCCATACAACCCAGGAGACGCATAGGTTATCAAGCCTGAGCCATTAACTAAAATGAGAATAAAACTAAATTTGATTTAAAATAGTACTACTACAATGTAGCTATTTCAAACTTTAACAGAGAGGCTAAGTACATATATATACAGGCATAAGCATACAGGAAGAAAAAATCTAGGACGGCTGCCCAACACAAAGTCCATTGTTTAGCATAAGTTTTGCCCGACTGAGGGGATTGTTTTGCCCGATTGGGGCTCATTCTCGATAATTTTTCAAAAGTTGAGGTAGAAACCAGGGACCATGGCCCAGAATTGATTAATTGAATGCGGCAATTTTTAAATCATTTAATTGACACTCAAAAGTTTTTAGCAGCATCTATTAAATTCAACACGGCAAAAAGACAATGTTTAACTGGGCCTTAGAAACACAGTATATCAGAACCTGAGTTTACATCCAAAAGCAAAAGCAAGAAGACAATTTCTAGCCGAATGAAATTATCCAATTATAAAATCTTCCAACTTGCAGGGCGTATTCTGAGTAACCTTCATTTTTCCATTTGTTTTCAGTTTTATCAGGATTCCCACCAAAAGAGTTGATAATTAGTGACACGAATGCAATTTTACCATCACTGGCAATAAAATCAGGGGATACTGTGATTGTAGAAGAAAATAAAGCCGAACCTGCTGTTGAAGTGAAGACAACAAATTTTAAGAATCAGACTGGGAAATCTGTTTTAAAAAGGCAGTAAGTATCCGCAGTTGCCATTTCCAAACTTATATGCCATTCTACCGGATGTCCCCAAAAAAGGTAAAAGATGTGATCATGTCTAGGAAATAGGGTTTACTACCGAAAATACGAGGCCAGGTAATAGCCATGTACAAGCCTTATAGTTATGGCCTTGGAACCTTGTTCTAGCCAAGAAAAGCCTTGTTGTAACATTGTAGATGGCTCCAAAAATGCTAATTAGCCTTGTAGAAACCTTGTGTTAGACTGGTTGTAACTTGGAATCTTACTGATAGCCTGGTTATTTTCTTCAAAGGTTATGACAAGGTCATAACAAGGTCATAATCCCCTGCTACAAAGCTAAAACTTGGCCTGTACAAGGACAAGTTTAGCCTTGTATTTTTGTACAGGTTGGATCAATCCATAATAATTTTTTGTAAAATTTTCCCTGATCAATTCAATCCATAGTAATTTCTTGTAAAATATTCCCTGATAGTGAACTTGAACATAGATACCTCGTTTATTGACATTGGTGCATTGATAGTTGAAATATTAATGTTGAAAGTTCAAATTTGCCTCCACCTGCACCTCCAAACCAGAGCTTTTGGGTTTTGGCCTAAGCTGTTAACGTGATTGTCATGGAATTTCCTAAATCATAGTGAAGTGCAAGCAAGAAACCTTTTAATCTTTTCNCCAAAAATGCTAATTAGCCTTGAGGAACCTTGTGTTAGACTGGTTGTAACTTGGAATCTTACTGATAGCCTGGTTATTTTCTTCAAAGGTTATGACAAGGTCATAACAAGGTCATAATCCCCTGCTACAAAGCTAAAACTTGGCCTGTACAAGGACAAGTTTAGCCTTGTATTTTTGTACAGGTTGGATCAATCCATAATAATTTTTTGTAAAATTTTCCCTGATCAATTCAATCCATAGTAATTTCTTGTAAAATATTCCCTGATAGTGAACTTGAACATAGATACCTCGTTTATTGACATTGGTGCATTGATAGTTGAAATATTAATGTTGAAAGTTCAAATTTGCCTCCACCTGCACCTCCAAACCAGAGCTTTTGGGTTTTGGCCTAAGCTGTTAACGTGATTGTCATGGAATTTCCTAAATCATAGTGAAGTGCAAGCAAGAAACCTTTTAATCTTTTCCCTGCACCAGAGTTTTTGTACATGGTTAACGGGCCACTTTTAATTTCTCTTTGCAGTGTTGTTCCAGCTGACAATTCCTGCTTATTTGCTAGTTTAAGGTTTGTTACTTTTTCTTTGAAGATGTTGAAACAAAAAGTGCAATTAATTCTCCTTGATCAAAATTTTTTCCCCTGTTGTTTGTTTGTTTTTGTGAAATTTTGACTGAGAAACCTTTTTGGAATTCTAAAGGATTAGTGATTCTTAGTGCTTGAGATTAAACTGTCCTTTGCACAAGTATCAATACTTTTCGATTTGATACATGAATATACCTTTTTAGGTTAGTGAGGACCAAGTATTTTTTATATCCAAATAAAATATTACAATACAGTTTACATTGTACTGTACTTTCTAATTACTTACAATGAGGACCACCTTTGAGACTTGACAAAATCAAAGCAAGAATTTTGTATTATAGCACACTTGCAAAGCGCACAAGCAGCAAAAAGTCTTTTTCTGCAGTTTGCATAACCAAGACTGTTCACCATGATGAACGAAGTTAGTGCAACAGTACAAGCCTTGCATACAATAACATACGAGAATTCTCAGGAATTCTTTACATTATGATAAGAATTCTTAAACCGTGGATTTTTATGAACGAGAATTCTTAAGAAATTAAAAACTTTCTTAAGAATTCTTGAGATTCTTAGCCAGGAAAACCATGTTGATGTGCACAAGATCTGTGCTGTACACTAAACAACTGGTGCAATTGTACCAGCTGAGTCATATGTGGCCGATATTCAAAACTAAAATTTTAATCTAACAGTCAAAGGTTAACTTAGATAAGAAAATTTTGCTTGGCAAAATCACTCATCTTTAGGACCCAAAACTTAGAAAAATGCCTGTAAGGGGTTATGGGAATCGAGAATTCCACATTCCATTCTGGTCCATGGTTTATTTGGCATTGAAATTTAATATCAATTCAACAGTCATTGTGAGAAATAGAATTTTGATTTCGATAGTGCGTTTGACTGCAGGCATCGCTAAAGTGCGCGAGCGTGCGAGCGGCGCTCGCAGGCACATTTTTAAATCCAGCGAATATCTGCAGGCACATTTATTTAAAAAAATGATCTCTTCTAAAGTTTGAATTTGGTAACAAGATATTGCATTAAAATGATTTGAAAGGTTAACAATAATGAAACCATAATTGATTTGGACATCAAGCTAATCTTTAAATGTGAACATGTGGACAGTGTCATTGATAACAGTGTGAAGCAATATTGGAAGGAATCTGGGAAAGGGAATAAAACTAATTGGAATTTCGCTTGTCGCTTTGATAAAGTGAAGGGCTTTACTGCATTCAAAGTTTTAGAGCGAATGAAAAAGTCACAAAGAGATCTGATTCAAATTCCACTCTGTAACCAAACCACAACTAATGGAAAAATTTGTGATTTGAAGGAAACCTCCATTGTGTACCAGATGCGTTTCATTGTTTTAAAGCAAAGAAACAACTGTATACTGTGTCGATGATTGTTAAAATGGAAGTATTCCTAAACAAAGCCAAAGTTTCATATATATTGTCTATGATAAACGTTTATTGCATAAGGCACCATCCAACTTTAAGAACCAAAATGTCCCTTGCCGTATCAAAGTTTGCTTCATGCGATACACAGAAATAATTCAAATCCTAGATGATATATGTTGAAAAAATTTTGCAGGCACATTTTTGTGGCAATTTTGCGCTCGCAGGCACAAAAAACTTTTGGTGAGGTCTGTTTGACTGATAGGTTAAAGGTTTAGTTTTGAATATCGGCCACATACTTTTTATTCCACANGATTGTTAAAATGGAAGTATTCCTAAACAAAGCCAAAGTTTCATATATATTGTCTATGATAAACGTTTATTGCATAAGGCACCATCCAACTTTAAGAACCAAAATGTCCCTTGCCGTATCAAAGTTTGCTTCATGCGATACACAGAAATAATTCAAATCCTAGATGATATATGTTGAAAAAATTTTGCAGGCACATTTTTGTGGCAATTTTGCGCTCGCAGGCACAAAAAACTTTTGGTGAGGTCTGTTTGACTGATAGGTTAAAGGTTTAGTTTTGAATATCGGCCACATACTTTTTATTCCACAGCCCACCATCCAGACCTCCCAAGTAAAAATTTGAAATTTTTAGAAGAGTACTTGTCCATGCTTTGCTTCTGCTTTGACATATCTGCTTCTAAATGTTTGTTCTTTTTCAGTTTTATAATTTTTGGTGGAGATTCATCACTAGCATCAGAAATAAGGAATTTAGCTGCAAAATGCATAGAAAGTGACAGTACAACATTTAATGAAGCTGTCCTTGGAAAACCAACTAGAGAATATTGTGAATGGCTACTGAATCCTTCTCATTGGGGAGGTAACTTTAAATATATTTTTTCAGTTTTACCAATATTATCAGAAATTAAACGATTAACAATACGTCGTGTTAGGCCCCGTCCACACGTATACGTTTACGTTTGTAAACGCATAGAATGCTTTCCGTCCACAATGAAACGCCAAAGCAATTGAAAACGATTGATGAACATGGTGGATGTGACGTAACCGTTTACAAAAGTATGCGTTTACGACCGTCCACATGTAAACGCGAAAACAGCGTTTTTAAAACAACTGAAAGCGATGGATGAAGACAATGTCTATGACGTCATCGTTCACGAAAGTATGCGTTTACGACCGTCCACATGTAAACGGGAAAACAGCGTTTTCAAAAGTATCCACTTTGGAAAGCGTTTTCAAATATTTGCGTTTGGTAACCTGAAACGCCGTTTACGTGTGGACGCAAGGTGTAAACGTATACCAATGTATGCGTTTACGAACGTAAACGTATACGTGTGGACGGGGCCTTAATTTTAGTGATTTAAATAAGCACAAATTTCGGCACGAGTTTGACTGTTCAGGCCCTAATTGTGACTGAGGCAAGGCAAACGAGGATAATGAACATTTTCTCCTGCACTGCCCTATGTATGACATATTACGGCAAGATCTTTTTGATCATCTCGCAAATTCCTTTTTGTATGAGCAGCACTTACTTAACTGCGTTAACAGCTAGTTGCAAGTTCTAATTTGGACTTAAGTATGAACAAAATGATTATCAAGGAAACTGGTAATATTTTTAGTCACTCGATTTTAATAGTTTCTAATCCTCCTCTCTCTTCGTTTGCAGGAGCAATAGAAATAACTGCACTATCAAAATACAATGNAATGAACATTTTCTCCTGCACTGCCCTATGTATGACATATTACGGCAAGATCTTTTTGATCATCTCGCAAATTCCTTTTTGTATGAGCAGCACTTACTTAACTGCGTTAACAGCTAGTTGCAAGTTCTAATTTGGACTTAAGTATGAACAAAATGATTATCAAGGAAACTGGTAATATTTTTAGTCACTCGATTTTAATAGTTTCTAATCCTCCTCTCTCTTCGTTTGCAGGAGCAATAGAAATAACTGCACTATCAAAATACAATGAAACAGAAATTGACGTAGTCGATATACAGACTGGAAGGATTGATAGATTTGGTAAGTAAAGCAGGTCCGCAGCAATCTCCCTGGTCTTCATTTTCCCAAATGGGACAAGAAAGGCGTCGAATTTTGGCAAGCTTTAAATTGGACTTGTTCCTTATTATTATGTATTATAATATATAAAGCCTTATTATATTATATTATTATGTTACATTATATTATGTTATGTTATATTACAAAGCCTTATTAAAAAGCACTATTTCCTTCAAATGGTCTGTTTCATCCATCATACATTGCAACCGTCTCTTGGTTGTCCTTTGTTGTCGCCATTTTCATGGGCCATGAAAGTGGAGATAACAAAGACCAACCAAGAGATGGCACGTGCAAGGCATGCTGAATGAAACAGACCCTTTAAATGAATTGCTTGTATGGAACTTTAGGCAGTTTGCCATTTTCCCAGAGAAAACATTATTGCAGTCATCATTATTTTCAGACTTACAGCGTTTATGTTTGATGAAAGAAATTGTGAAATTAACTATTCAAAGCTTCAACAAAAACAATAAGCGTCATGGGTTCTAAACTGATTGAGGATAATTAAGATAATTTTCAAGACATACTCAGTTTTTAAAGTCCACAGTATGGTAGTGAGAAAAACTCTGTCGCTTCTATGGTTTTAGCAATTTGATGTCGTCACAAACCTTTACTTTGTAGTAGGCTTGAATTATCTTTTATTCTGTACGTTACTTATATGTATGCCTACTTTGAATAAAGTGAATATATATACCGGGTGAGCCAGAAAAAAGTTCCCACTTTTGAAATTTCGCAGCACCATAAGTACTTCATGGATTTGAATGAATTAAATTCTAGTTAAAAGCCAAAAGATCAAAGTATGTTTACGATTTTTCTCGTATTCTTACGAGCACTGCAAATATAGGTAAATTCAACTTGAAAAAATTCATGTTTTCAAAATGTCTGAAAAAGGGCCTAAAACGCTTGATCAAATGGTTAGGACTCTCCTCACACATACCAATACACACGGGCGTTTCACCTCTCTCAAGAGTAATATGGCATAGATTCTCAAACAGACACTAAAGATTTTCAATCCTATGGCAATAAATGTGCAGACGATATCTCTCGCCCATGAGAAATTGCCTTTTCTCTGTTGTTCTGAGCGAGGAGCCCATGATTTGATCATGTATTTTAGGCCTTTTTCAGTCATTTTGCAACCACAAAGTTTTTCTAAAATTTGAATTTACCAATTTTCCCAATGCTTGTAACAAGGCGAGAAAAATCACAAAAATACTTCGATGTTTTGGCCGTAAAGCAAATATTAATTCATTCCAATCCATTTAGTACTCTTGATGCTATAAATTTTCAAAAGTGGGAGCTTTTTTTGGTTCACACGGTAGGTATACTTCACATTCAAATTTCTCTCTTTTTTTCACAGGTGAAAATGAAAAATACAAAAACAGAGTATTCCTAATATACGACGGTATACATTACGACCCACTTATCAGAGAATGTCAAAACAAACCAGGACAGAATATACAAACGACATTTCCTATGGATGATGATTCGGTTTATGCAGAAGCACTTACACTCTCGCAAGAGGCTCGACAGGTATACAAAACGCTTTTCTTCATAATCTCTCGCATTTATATCTTGAGGGGTGAGTGGACGAGTGGCTTATACAGTTTCCATCGAGGGGTGTATCAGGGTAAATTTTGCCCTACCCCTGCTCTTCGATTCTTCGAACTTGAAGAATCTCTGTTCAGAACTGCCGAAATAAAATGATGGATCGTTTATCACTACGTTGAATAATATCTTTGGTCAGCATAGGTTCTAAATCTTTATCTCGGCGTAAAAAGGTGGGTGCAAAATTCAATGACCTATTTCTTCTGATTGAATGGCTTGAAAGAAACTTTAGATACTTATCTATAATTCTACCGTTGGACTTTTCAGAAATCTGGAACATTTTTGGAAATTACAGCTTATCTTACATTTCAACTCATTTGAGGATGTGACGTCATCAAATTTCTAAATCATAAATCAGATGAGTGACAGACTTTTGCTTGATATTTTCTTCGAAATTATTTCATGTTACATCAAACAGTTTAGAAGTTACGATAGTTTTAAGTTTTTTGGAAAATTTTTCTTGAATTCTTCTTGAAGAAGAAAAACACTCTAATTCTGAAAATATTGAAGGTTGCAGGAAATTTCAACCGTAGAATTATAGAGAATTAGCTAAAGTTTCTTTGCAGTCATCCAGTTCAAAGAAATAGGTCACTCAATTTTACAGCAGCCTTTTTAAAGATTTGGAACCTATGCTTCTTTGGTCATGAATTCAAGCTTTGTCAATGCAATGGCGGACGCAACTGTGCTTTATCATTAAGTAACGGGGCTTTGGACAAATTTCCATTTTGCCGAGAAAATGCCGAGAAATTTCAACCGTAGAATTATAGAGAATTAGCTAAAGTTTCTTTGCAGTCATCCAGTTCAAAGAAATAGGTCACTCAATTTTACAGCAGCCTTTTTAAAGATTTGGAACCTATGCTTCTTTGGTCATGAATTCAAGCTTTGTCAATGCAATGGCGGACGCAACTGTGCTTTATCATTAAGTAACGGGGCTTTGGACAAATTTCCATTTTGCCGAGAAAATGCCGAGAAATTTCAACCGTAGAATTATAGAGAATTAGCTAAAGTTTCTTTGCAGTCATCCAGTTCAAAGAAATAGGTCACTCAATTTTACAGCAGCCTTTTTAAAGATTTGGAACCTATGCTTCTTTGGTCATGAATTCAAGCTTTGTCAATGCAATGGCGGACGCAACTGTGCTTTATCATTAAGTAACGGGGCTTTGGACAAATTTCCATTTTGCCGAGAAAATGCATTTTTACACTTTTCCACTTAAAGAGCTATTGTCACCTAGGGTCCTTTGCGGGCACGCTGGAGTTGCAGACTGTCTTAAAATCAAATTTGGCCAAAGCGGAAAATTATGGATCCACATAAGTAGCTGAACTAACAGGAAAATTAACTGAAGTCAAACTTCTCTACCGGGTGAGTCAAAGAAAGGCCCGGCGTTTGAGAGGGCATTGTTCCCTGAATATATAAGCGATGATATTTTGCAATAATTGATTAAATAGCTGGCATGTTCAATTATTTTTAGAATTTTTCCTGGCTGAAATCGGTCATTCCGTTCAGATTTTATAGGGATTTAAAAAAGTTCCTTGGAGACATTTTAAAAACGTGCTAAAATCGTTTGCAAGTTTCCCTAATATGTTTGCCTGCAATGACTTGAGCACGTTTTAGCACGTGCTATCCTCTTGGGGGGAATGAAAGTCTCCCCCCTAGTATGAATAACTTATTCAATGGGATTCCGTTCTCCCAATAGGCCAAAATACATGAATGCATATAAATGTCATAATTTATGGGAAGGAAAAGGAAGGGAAATTTTGCTCTTAGTTTTTGCAGGTTTTCGAAAATGCCTTTCTGAAGAAAATCTCCCATATCGATGGGAAGGAATGGCCAATTAAAGCCGGGTAAATTACTGAACCTAATTGGACATATGAAACAAGACAGTTACGCCGGGTTTTATTATTGACTTCACCTGTATTTTGTTCAACCACCGGGTGAACCAGAAAAAATTTCCCACTTTTTAAAATTCATAGCATCAAGAGTACTGGATGGATTGGAATGAATCAATATTTGCTTGACAGCCGAGAGATCGAAGTATTTTCATGATTTTTCTCGCCTTCATACGAGCACTGGAAAAATTGGTAAATTCAAATTTACAAAAGCTTGGTGGTTGCAAAATGACTGAAAAAAACCTAAAATACTTGATCAACTCATAAAGGACTCCTCGCTCGGAACGACAGAGAAATTGCAATTTCTCACGGGCGAGAGATATCGTCTGCATATTTATTGCCATGGGATTGAAAATCTTTGGTATCTGTTTGAGAATCTATGTCTTATAACTCTTGAGAGGAGTGAAACGCCCGTGCGTATTGGTCTGTATGAGGAGAGGAGAGTCCTAACGATTTGATCAAATGTTNTGCAAAATGACTGAAAAAAACCTAAAATACTTGATCAACTCATAAAGGACTCCTCGCTCGGAACGACAGAGAAATTGCAATTTCTCACGGGCGAGAGATATCGTCTGCATATTTATTGCCATGGGATTGAAAATCTTTGGTATCTGTTTGAGAATCTATGTCTTATAACTCTTGAGAGGAGTGAAACGCCCGTGCGTATTGTTCTGTATGAGGAGAGGAGAGTCCTAACGATTTGATCAAATGTTTTAGGCCCTTGTCAGTCATTTTGCAACCACGAAATTTTTGAAAGTTGAATTTACCTATATTTGCAATGCTCGTAAGAACACGGGAAAAATCACAAAAGTGCTTCGATCTTTTGGCTTTTAACTAGAATTTGAATCCTTCAAATCCATGAAGTACCGTTGGTGCTACGAATTTTCGAAAGTTGGAACTTTTTTCTGGCTCACCCGGTACTGCATTGTGGATCCTTATTTTCTACATAGGCCAAATTTCATTTTCAGCAACCAAAATTGCAGTGTGCCTGCGAAGTACTCTGGGTGACAATATCTCCTTAACTTATATTTTTCTAGAATCGACAATTCACTGATCTGGGTGGTTTCACATTACGCTGTCTTGCTTGCCAAAAAAGTCTGGTCGGACAAGCCGATGCCCAAAGCCATGCAAAATCAACAGGACACACGAATTTTGGAGAGGTTTAGAATTTCTACCAATTTGCTCTTGAGGTAGGTTATGTATTAAATTTCAAATTAAATTTATAAAGTTATTTCTTTTTGACAAAGTATCTATTTGTCGTTAACGAATCTATGTCCCAACACCTTCATTCATGTGTAGTCCTCGCGTAATTATTTTTTCGTATTTCTAATTCATAGGAAACTTAGACCGAGTCTTTTATATATAAGCGTAGACAAATGATATGCATTAGACGAGAATTTAGAACAGAACGTTAGAGAATTTTGAATTATTTCATGTAACAAAACCTCTTAGTAACGAATTAGTAAATTCTAGTTTAGCAAGAATAAAGAAATGTTGACATAAAAATTTACATACAAACCAGATGAAGACATATTTTTACGGTGTCATACCAAGCGTTTTTTATTTGGTCACCTTATGTCGCGAGCCTCGTTAATGTGTGTGAGCGCACGAGTGCCACTTGCAGGCACAAAATATCATTTACATATTAGTTGCTGGCTTTTTTGCTCTACTGAGAATGATATGATTGTACGCAAATTTTGCCCAATCGTTTGCTGGCACAGAATGTAATTAATAAGGCCTACTTGTATGCTCAGAAATTGTTTTGAGGTACAATATTCCAATCGCACATCCAAGTCAGCCTGTTTTTTTATCATAAGGTACCCACTGCTCGTTCAAGTTGGCGATCGAGTGGTGTTAGAGTTTCAATCACTATTGTGCACATTCGAAAATTCTACAAATATGTAGCAAAATGTTATTTGATTCTGATTCTTTTCAGAATAGCTAAAAGGTCTATTGACCAATTGACGGTCTGGTAGGCACCCTTCAGTGGTATCGTTCCACATAGTCCCATTACTCCAGAGATGAACGCAATGTTTTTTGACGTGGCCAAATAGAAAAGAAATGTCTTGGAAAGTGAGTCCCAAATATTTTGCAAACAGTTAAACTAGGACTTCAAGATGACAGAATGAAGAGTAACCCAATTTACAAAGACGAAACTAAAGTGAAAATCTCATATTAGCTGCTTTAAATGGACAACACTTATAATTATATCGTATTTTCTCATCCTTTTTGTCCGACTCTATCGCTAATGATAACAAATACTCTCGAAAAGCGCATTCTGTCTTCAGTTGCCCGATTGGTGATCTGTTCGGCACTACCCATGGTGACTGCAGCTGCCTGCATGCTCCCTTTAGTCGTAGCGTTCCGTACAGTCCTATTCCTCCAGGGATGCCGCTTGCACCCCGGTTACCTTTGTCTCCATGATACCCAGTAGGTCCCTGATCACCTTTCATGCCGACAGCTCCCTCTTCGCCAACAGAGCCTTTGACACCCTTCGTGCCACTTTCCCCTTTCTTACAATTGTTTATTGGTTCTCGCAACAAACGGCAGTTGGTGGGGACGCCTGGATAACCTTGTTGTCCTATACGGCCTCTGTCGCCCTGGAGAGGAAAAGAAAGTTGAAATCGTCAAAGGATGTCAGTGTCTTAACCTGTCTCCTATTCAAACGTATACGACAAACTGCAAAAGAACTTAGTTGATACCCTTGCACACTTTCTCTTCCTTACCTTTCCTCATGATTCAAGGCTATATACTTTGTCAAAAATCGATATCTTCGGGTTCATTTAAAAAATCATAGCCACACATACAAATTACAGATACATTTAAGTTGTAACGAGATGTATACTAAATGCCAAGTCATGTAGCGCAGCCAAAGAGTTGCAAGGGGACTGCCGATAAAGAGCACAGCCGCATTTTACTGGTTACCAAAGCAGCAATGCCTATAAATTGTTAATTCTTGTGGAAAAATTTTACTAGCAAAGAAGTCAGGAGACGAATTGTTGTTTTTAGTTTCTATGTGATATCCTTTCTTGAAAAGACAATTCCTATTATCAGCTTTTTAGCTTTTAGCTTTTTAGTCTAACGGCTTTTGTAGTTACTACTTCCTTGGGTGAAGGTGAAGTCGAAGGTAAAGTTGCGGTTTTTAGCACCAAGCGCTGGGAAAACAGAAGTAGCTAAGTGCTAATCGAGTACGCGACCCCTTGTCATGACGCTCAAGTGGTGTGGCTCTACTGGGTCGAACCCTGTCCGCCTGACTGTTCTGGCTGCAAAGTCAGAGGATTACACCACTGTGCCATAACACCTTGGGTGTAAGAGGGTGAACGAAGAACGATAGTTGATAAGCGAAGGAAACAAATAGTAACATGACAATAACATCTCCTTTTCATACCTTGTCGCCATTTGCACCCTTTGACCCCTGTGTGCCTGGTGGGCCTCGTCTTCCTCTTGCTCCAACCTTGAATGAAAATTCGTTGACACGTTTTATATTTCTTAGTAGCGCGTATGAGTAACCGCGCTAATTGAAATTAAAATAGACTCATTACATAGACCCAGATGTTGCAACAACAACGAAAAAACTTTTTTACACTTCATTAACATAGACTTAATCAGTTTGATCACGAAATCTGACACTTAGATATTGCCGTTATAGCTAAATACAATGGTATCAGTAGGGCAATGAACAAAAAACCAAATTAAAGGGGTTGTACAATATTTTCGAAAACAATCACAAAGTACGGGACAACTTGAGATTTAATGGCGGCAAGTTTCATCTTGATCATCATCATCATCATTTCTTTATGTACATTGTAGGCAAAAATGAAGACAAAAACAATAGCTAAAATTACAGCTAATTAAGGCCTACTACTATGGTTTCCTTGCATTAAGGAAAATTGACAATTATTACCGGTCCGTCAGGCCCTGGTCTTCCCGGACTCCCACGTTCACCTCTGTCTCCCTGAAAAGAAAATAGCCTTCTTGGTAACAAAGAGGAGAATACCATTAGTTTTAACTGATATAAACATGGCAGATAGGAGTTAGCTTTTTTTATCAAGTAAAACCTAACCTAAATATACATGGTCCCGTCCACAGCGGGAAAAGATACACAGTCACCTAGTATTAGCATGCGTTTTTTCACTGCTGTAGAGAGTGAGTATAGTCTGGTTGTGAGCCAGAGGTCAGTCAGAAATTGGTATGTCGTCTAATAGGTGTGGTGTGTCTTGAAGTTAGGAGTTAGATAGCTTAAAAAATGGTCTTTACTTCTCTGGCAGTAGCTGTGCGTTCCTTATTATAAATATGAGCAAGAATTATAAGCTAGGCCTATTTCCTTGCAATGAAAAGGTTCCTATGAAATTTAGCTGAAAAGTTTACTATTCCTATCTCTGGTCCGTAAAACACTCCGACGTCACTCTAAACCCCTTCCTTCCCAATCCACGACCCCTATGACATCAATGTTGTGCATAACTAGTAATGGTGCTTTGCAGTGCATACATACCTTACCTACCTTTGGACCTGGTAATCCAGGACTTCCTGGTCGACCAGTTTGTCCAGCACCTCTAATCTGTAAAAGCAAATTGTCCATAAGTAGAATGTTTACCTCGTGAATACATTGTTCGCCCCTCTCGCCCTCTTGTGCATTTGATCAATGCTTTGAATCTTTCGCCCCTTTCACCCTCTTATGCACTTGATCAAAGCTTTGAATATTTCGCCCCTTTCGCACTCTTATTCACTTGATAATGCTTTGAATCCTTCGCTTCTGTCGCCCTCATATACACTTGATCAATGCTTAGAATCTTTCGCCCCTTTCGCTCTCTTATGCACTTGATAATGCTTTGCAGGGAGCATACGCTGCAAATTTTTCGCAACACTTCAAAATCAATCATACAAAATTTTATAGCTACTAGTTGAAATACTAACCTTTGAGCCACGATCACAACGTATCACCTGACCAGAGGTTGACAGATGGCACTATAAGAGAAAAAGAGAACCACTCCTTGATGACTGCTTATCCGTACTCTCCTCCGCCAGTTTAGAGAATTACGGACCACGGAACCATGGACTATCGAACCATGAACCAACAACCATGGACTATGAAACCAGAAACTTGCGGAGGAGAGTAGCTTGTTCGACATCTGAACCAATTTTAAGTGTGAAAAATATTCCAGAGCAAGACGTGAACAGGGAGCTCGAGAGGTAGATTGGGCTTGGCGGATAAAGGGCTGGCTCTCTGACCGATGAGTCCTTGAACCAAAGGACTTGGGCCCCGTTTACAATGGTGGTCGTAGGGGCTGACGGTTCGCGGCTTTTAGCCTTTTTAGAGCGGTTTTACAGTTTTTGGCAATAAAAATGGCAATTCTATTGTTCCTTTCTTATTCAACGTTTTGCAAATTTTCAATCTAATCCTTACTAGCCCCACACTCAATCACTAGCCGCACACCCTCTACTGAGAGACCACCCCTTATTTTATTGTTTTCATCGAAAGATGCTCGTTAGAGATCCGGGCTTCTAGCCTCTAAAGCAACCACAATTTAATTGGTTTCCATAATAAGTGCCAGACTGCAGTCATGACCGCTCCTATATTTTGGTTTTAATCCTTTGCAGAAAAGTAAGCAATTGATTTCAGTCTGTGAAACCAAAAGAGATCGTTAATAGTTTCTGCCATGCCGCATTTAATATCTCCTAAAACATGCTTTGAAAATGAGGCGTTAGTTCAAGACAGAATGGAATTACCATATTTTTGAAAGTGGTTTTTGAGAGGGTAGTCATAACTTAAACTGAGCAAGCAACATCCCAAAAGATAACTAAACCCTTCAACTACTCACTGATACGTTGTTTTTGTTCATAACACTTGCTTTCAATAAGTTATGTGCCATCTAGCTCGTGAAGTTTTTTGGGTTACCCGGTAGAGTTCTTGCCATACAATTTGTGGTCGTTTTGCCAGGGTTTAGGTATTCAGTACCTTTTCCAGCTCCGAGAAAAGAATTGGATTATTTACCCTCGGTGTTGATCTCCGTTTTGGACTTCCCCGTTTTGAATTCCAGCTTGCTGAACGCTCTGTCCTGTCAAGCAGTTCATCGTCTTCTTCATTTTCAACATCCCTTCGATCTCGAGATTCAACCATATCGTCGACATAGTCATCGTAGGTTTGGATGTTTTCTGAGGCATCCTGAAAGAGGTAATAAATATATAAAGAATCATTACTGTCAATCGATCCATCATTGAATCCACCACTCAATCAATCAGTCACTCAAGTCACTCAGTCAATCAATCAATCAATCAATCAATCAATCAATCAATCAATAACAAATCAGAGAATTAAGTAATCATTGAATCAACCACAATTGATTGATCAGTGAATGACTCTGTCCAAGAATCACTAAAACAAACTGTATCATCAACATAGTTAAAGGGGAATTGAATGTGTTCTAGTTCTACTGCATGTTCAAGAATGAAATCAATCAATCAATCAATCACTAAATAGACATATCACCAAATCAACAAATCACCAAATCAACAAATCAAACTGCGAAGTAATAATTGAATCAACCAAGCATCAGTTGATTGATCACTGAATGAATCTGTCCAAGAATCATTAAACCAACCATATCATCAACATAGTTACAGCGGCTTTGGATGTTCTACACTGCATGTTCAAGAAGGAAATCAATCAATCAATCAATCAATCACTTTATCATCAGATCAATCCGTAGATGAATCATTGAATTAACCCTTCTATCGACTATGATTAACCAGTCAATCAATTAATCATAAAATCAATCAATCAATCAATCAGAAAAGGAATAGATCATTGTTTCAACAAGCAGCTCGTCAATCGATCCCATAAATAAATCAATTAATCACTAAAACAGTTCATCAAAATCAAGAAGTCGATCATTATTCACCATCGCTGCTGATCAGTTAGCCTACGAGTCAACCTATGAACCAATCTAGCCAGTCACATCATCAATATACTCCTCGTAACTTTGCATGTTTTCTGAAGCATCCAGAGAGATTTATTCAGCATGCAGTGGCCTTTGATCACACACGCCAATTCGATGGTGTTCAAATCTCTAGAAAATATCGTCATTTGCAATGTATCTGTTGCTGTTTGCCTGCATTCAGGGCTGACGCCAATGGGAGGGGGGGGACAGTGCGCAACTGGTGGTGTTGTTGCTGTTATTCTTAGTGTTGTTGTTGCGCATTTTTGAAAATTTTGGTTCTTTGCTCGCCTAAAAATTTATTGCTGGTATCGGCCGTATCGGTCCTGCCTGCATTAAGGAGAGAAAATCATGGTTTTTCGGGAGTTTAGCTTTAGCTTCTTTCACAAATTCATTCTTTCAGTCAACCATTCAGCCTGAGTATTCTCATCAAATGCCTAAATCGAGCACAGAAGGAATTGTTTTCGAGACGTCAAGTGATCAAATAAGCAAGGTTTTCTTATCAAAATGGTCTAATCCAAGTAAAGTAGCGAAGAGAACTCCTCTGTGACTCCCACATATAATACAACTAACAGAAGTCTTCACCAAAATAAAATTAGGAGCACATGGACAAGACAAAGGATAAACATATCTGACGCGGTTTAAAGTTATCAAACATCTTCGAGGGCGGAGGGAGAGAAGCTATCCAGTCAGATAATCCATAGTTAATATAGATAATCTGTTTTAGTTTTTAAGTCGTTCTGTTATGAACGATCGATTACAAAATGATCGATTTTGTAACGTGTTCTTGAGAACTTGAATTGATCAGGGAGTATACCTAAAAACATCTTTTCCTTTGAAAAATACATACGTTGACAAGCTCGATACATAAGCTCGCTATATGGACCATGAAAATAGCGACAACAAAGGCTAGGGTAGGGTGGGGGAATTTGGGTCTACGGGGTAAAATGGGTCTACTGAGCTTTTTGCTAGAAATATCCTCTCTCGTTAAATGGAAGAAAGGTTGGCTATTTTTCTTTTAATGTCTACACACTAAACTGCCTTTTTGCATAAAACATTCGTCTTAGATGTATCTCCACTCGTTTTATAGAATAACTTTACTGAACGGCCTATTGTGCAAGAATCTCAAAGCCCAGGAAAACTTTCTCCTGCCACTGTTGTTTTGCTTTTCTGTTCAATCTAATGACCATGAGGTGAGAGTTTGGTCATTTACAAATGAAATAACGTTTATTTCAAAGTCATTGACGCGATTGTTCTTTTTATATTTATTTTTTACCAGATGGGGTAATGTGGGCCTACTGAGAATTCAGCCATAATTCAAATTCGACGAAGCCTAAGTTAAAGTCTATGCAACTGCATCAAGAATAGACCAACAGAGCGCACAGATCCTCCGCAGGAGCTAAAACAAGGGGCACAACTTTATTTGGAACACTCTGTACAGTAAATTCTTGATTGAAGCAACGGCACGAAGGAACTGTAAGGAGAATATAGCTTTCCTGAGGCACTTATATTCATCTTGCCACGTTGCTTCCTGTCTAAAATGTGAAAATGGGTTTCCTATTACCGCAGTTGCTGTCTTGTAACCAATAAATTGGAGTAAACATACTGCAAACATTTTTATTTGACTGTTATTATCAAATTCGTTCACTGACTTGCAAGTCGCAACGATGGTGGATCACAGCAGAATGACCGTAGTTTTATTTTCGTCGCGGGAACGGGATTGCTTGCGATAAAAGGCAAAGCTTGTGATTT
>REGL01001336.1:72466-85708 GCA_004194395.1 Aurelia aurita complex sp. Pacific
CAAAATCGTGAAAATCGTGACCCGTCCTTATCCCAAAATCGCGAAAATCGATACCCTTCCCGATGGCACGTCCCCGTACCCAAAATATGTGAAGTACCCCCCCCCCCCCGGGACAAGAGCGTAGACTTGCCCCAAGTCTATCTCTTCAGTCCGCCTTACCGTTCCCTTTACGGTAGTTCCTGGATCCGCCATTTCCTGGATCTGCCATTCCAACATTCCGTCCATGTTGGAATGGCAGATCCAGGAAATGGTGGATCCAGGAACTACCGTAAAGGGAATGGTAACACGGACTGAAGAGATAGACTTGAGGGAGAGAGAGATTCGTAGCAGTCTCGTAGCAAGTCGATAGTGACCCCAAGTCTACTTCGTCAAAAAATTGTGAAAGGGAAAAGCGAAATCTGTTTCGTAGGAAATGTTTCGTATCTTACTTTCAGACAGACTTATTACAGTTGACGAACTAGACTTGGCGAGAGCCTATGGTGTTTTTTCTTATACAATACTTGATACTTGATAGCTACTATATTGAAAGTTGATTAAAGCCAACTATATATAATAACAAATTAAGAATTTAATAACAGTAACATGAATGCTTGAATACATCAATGCAAAAAATAGGTTTCCTGTTATAAGATATGGTGAAAGTAGCAACTGATCTTTTCCAGGCAACCAAAGGCTCGTTTTGGGAAAGTAAATAAATATTCTCCAGTCTAGGTAAAAGCTGTAAAATGAATGAAAGCTTGTTGAGTTGAATAATATTGAATGATATTGAATTGAATGAAAAAAATTTGGTGCTGGAAATCTCGTAGTTGTTGTTGCTTGTGTAGTGAACCATAGGTTTCAAATCTTTGAAAAGGCTGGTGTAAAATTCAGATACTTATTGCTTTGAACTGAATGACTTCAAAGAAACTTTAGCTATTTCTCTAGAATTCTAACGTTGGACTTTTCTGCAATCTTCAATATTTTCAAAATAAGAGTGTTTCCCTACTTTTTCAAGAATTCAAGAAAATTTTTCAAAAAAACTTGAAACCATTGTAATTTCTAAACTGTTTGAAGCAACATGAAATAATTTCAAAGAAAACCATGGTTTATGGATTTCTACAATATGGTATCAAGCAAAAGTCTGTTACTCTTCTGGTTTAAGATTTAGAAATTTGATGACGTCACACCCTAAAATGAGTTGAAATGTAACATACGCTGAAATTTCGAAAAATATTCAGAAATTCTGAAATGTCCAACGGTAGAATTAAAGATAAGTAACTAAAGTTTGTTTCAAGCCACTCAAACAGAAGAAATAGATCACAGAATTTTACACCCACCTTTTTACGCTGAGTTAAAGTNCATTGTAATTTCTAAACTGTTTGAAGCAACATGAAATAATTTCAAAGAAAACCATGGTTTATGGATTTCTACAATATGGTATCAAGCAAAAGTCTGTTACTCTTCTGGTTTAAGATTTAGAAATTTGATGACGTCACACCCTAAAATGAGTTGAAATGTAACATACGCTGAAATTTCGAAAAATATTCAGAAATTCTGAAATGTCCAACGGTAGAATTAAAGATAAGTAACTAAAGTTTGTTTCAAGCCACTCAAACAGAAGAAATAGATCACAGAATTTTACACCCACCTTTTTACGCTGAGTTAAAGTTTTGGAAGCTATGCTGTGTAGTGGGATGAGATTACGGAAATATACCCGGAAAGGAGATGTAAGGTACTCTGGGGGTACTCTGCAACGCGCCTGCCTGGTGATTCAAAACATCTTTCGACGAAGCACGAATGTCGGCTGAAATATTAGATCTCGATTTAGGAAAAAAGACAAATCAAAGCAAGAGCACTCTGCAAGGGAAAGAAAGCACACAGAATTAACCAAAACCCGGCAAAACCAAAAGAAACCTTGCTGTTGCGATGTGAAGCGTCTGTGCCAGGAATCGCCACCAAAATAATAAGGCAGCAAACGAAATATTTCATAAAGATCATTGCTGCTCTGCTACCAATTCAGACACAATAATCCTTCCAGATATCTATCCAAACATTGTCTTTTAGTAGAAACCATTTCTTCGCTGCGACCGCATGATTTAATGGCCTAACTTGTCGAATTTTTGAAGAATGAAAACAAACTTTCCTGTCGGCTTTTCCAAGTGTCTTCATTAATTCCTCATATCAATAAGATTTGACTTATGAATATCTTTTTAATTTGAAAACAAAGTTCTCGACATCGATATTGAACATCTCATTTGGTTAAGCCAATCATTTGAAACCAAAGGCTCTCTTTCTTTGCCCTCCGCCCAGCAACCTCTTTTTCAGCGGTTTCTGACGGAAACCTTGTTCGATGCCTCGGTGTGGTACACTCTTTTTTATAAGAATATTGTTTATAAGAATATTCAGGCTCAGAATCATCCAAATTTTAAGAATATTGTAAGAATATTGCTCAGCCTCAGCCCGCATATTTGTGTCTCATTTTCCAGCAGTTGCCTGTTTTGCGATGTTCATAACATTCTTATTGTTGCAATTGCTTAAATGTTTCTTTCTTTCGACCATTTCTTCATAATGATATGACACTTGTTTGAATTATGTTCCCCTCAAACCATACCAGATTTGAAAAAATAAGAATACTTTAAGAATATGTTAAGGCTCAAAATGAAAAATTACTTAAGAATATTGAGGCTGGAAAAAAGTTATAGTATTCTTATAAAAAAAAAGAGTGTAGCGCACTTGATTACTATTCTGAAGGTTGGTGGTTCGAGGCCCCGCCCAGGGGTGGCGCCGGGAATCTTCCGACAGAGGGGCTGGAGCTTCCGACAGGGGGGCTAAAATGGCTAGAAAATGCAGCTTTCATACGTCATTTTGCCAAATTTCCTCCGACAAGAACCCAAAATGTCCTCCGACGGGGGGCTAGATGCTTCCGATGAAGGGGCTATAGCCCCCCTAGCTCTCCCCTGGCGCCACCCCTGGCCCCGCCCTGCCCAACCTGCTACGTAGAGTGAAGAGAGTCGCCAATTCTCTGTAATTCCAGGCTAAAGGAATCACGAGGTGTGGTCACATCGGGAGGAAGGACCAGGACACAGCTCGGTAAGATCAGCTTCTCAGTGTTCTAAAACTACCAAAAGATGCTGTGTAGAAATGTAGAAAAGCCTTTAGCTTCCAAATCATTCCAAATGTTTACAGAATGGTCTAAAACGTTTTGAGGTTGGTCTGTTTTACTCTGCCACCCAACGAAATCCTTCAGCGTTTTCCGTCGGGTAGAGTTTAGGACAAGCATTGAATAAATTTTTTCAAACGAAGAAAAAATTTGGAAAGACGTTGGGATCCTTTGGTACCTAATAAATAATTAAGACAAAGTTTTTTCGGCTTGCTCACGCGCTCACATCATAAACGTATTATTTCTATTTCATAAGAAACTCTTTATAAGATCAACTCTTGGGCCATCAAAACATGAAAAAACCCGAGCAGTGGGAAAATATCAGTTATCAACCTCGCCCCTAGGGCCTTTTGTCATTTGGACGGAGAGATGTTTTCGTGCCCAGGGCTTTTTCGTCTGTCCCAATATGACAAGAGGCCCTGGGGACGAGGTTGGAAAAGTGTTGCTAAGGAAACTTTTCTAGCTTATCTGAATCTTAGTTATATTGCCTGAAGCATCCACTTTTATGTTATACTTTGTTGCTCAATGACAGTAGTATATAAGCAGAGGTGCTGTGGATTCATAAAACTGGCTATGAAAATGTGAAAATGTTCACGAAGGCACAGGAGATCTGCCAATAATACCCTATTCATACTGCAAGTGAAACCAGCTTAAACTAAACCAGGTTATCGAAAGGGACCTTGTGATTGGTCAATCTAACAAATCTAATTCATTTGATTGGCTGAAATGTAACCTGGAACAGATAAAGCTGCTTTAACTGTGTCACTGTGAATGTGGTATTGATAGCTAAATACAACGTAACTTGCGAACTTTCAGTCTCATAATCTGATAATTTTTAGAAATTTTCAGTATTGAGCCAATTTCTTAGTTTCTAACAAAATACGTATGCATTCAGCGGTTGATTGTTAGATTAAGTGGGATTAGTACAATTTTCACACGGACGCAATGAAAGCAGCTTTATCTAAACCAGGTTAAATTTAAACTAATCAAAATGCATTCGATTTGTTGGAAGCCAGTTTGATATTACCAGCGTGGCCACTGGCTCCTATGCAGGCCAAATCCTTTTGCGGCATTCCCTTGCATTCGGCAAATCAAAGGCAAATCGCCGGATCATGGAAATCCTTGCGAGATAAAGCCTTGATAATGCATCAATGAATTTTAAAAACATTCAGGAAGTCGGAGGTAAACAAATACAGGTTGCTAAATGTCCAAGGATCTCTTTTTGTGTTCAGTTTTCCGTTGCCAGATGACACGCGAATTAACTATAAATAGCAATTTTGTACATTGTGTCTGCAAAAAGAAAGTAATTGGCAACAGGGTCTGGGGCGAGTGACTTACCCAAGTTGAAAATCTTATTTCAAGAAGGTTTTTACAGTGCACTTCTTTATACTTCGCTTTAAAGTGCCACCAAAATGAAAGAGATGAATTTTGCTGTATGAGTTTACAAGAGGAAACCAACATCGCTGATTGCGAACATGACACTAATTTTTATGTTTGGGGTGCGGAACAGTGAGTTTTTGGGGGTTTTCTGGTGGGAGGTCGATTGAACGTTAGTTAGACGTGACGCTGCGCGGGACATTTTGACCGTATTTCAATGGAAAATGCTTGGGCTAGCGCCTCGTCAATGGAGATTTTGAATAGGATTACAGCACATTTTAATCTGTTTGCATCCAAGATGATGTTGACAATCTCACGAATTGAATTGAAACATATTGTTCGTCAATGTCGATTTCATCCATTTCCAAAGTTATTTTGTTAATCACAAATTCCTGAAAGTCGTAAACCAGCGATCTTCCCGGGGCAACTTTTAAGATGCGAGGAGATAACCTAGCAAGTTGAAATGGGCAAGAAACCTACACAAGAACACGGTCTTTCTTTGAGTCAGATTTATGATGCTTGGTGAAACCAGTGAAACATAAAGGCGAAAACAACCTTCTCGAACCAAGGGTGTTAGGACACGAATGCTTTGATTACGTATTTATTTACCTTGTTTTGATCTTTGTCTTATTTTCTTGCCTTGTTTTCTTCTCTATTTCCTCTTCAACTGATGTGTGCAACTGGACGGTTTATTAGGCCCAAATGCCTCGTGTTATTTGAAGATATCTTCCTTGAATTCCTGTGTCTTAGCACGCCTTCGCAGAAGAAAGGTTTCAAACCGCAATGCAATTTTTTGGTATGGCATTGTTGTTTGAAACCTTTCTTCTGCGAAGGCGTGCTAAGACACAGGAATTCAAGGAAGATATCTTCAAATAACACGAGGCATTTGGGCCTAATAAACCGTCCAGTTGCACACATCAGTTGAAGAGGAAACAGAGAAGAAAACAAGGCAAGAAAATAAGACAAAGATCAAAACAAGGTGAATAAATACGCAATTAAAACATCCATATCCTAACACCCTTGCTCGAACACTATTGGATTCATTGCTCAATTAATTTTGTCGGAATTACAACGAACAGAGAGGTAATGTAACATGTTTTGGTATTTAGGCCTATACGAATGGGATTTTGCCACGCAGAATCTGTTACCCGCGTTTTGCTTCCAACTGCCCCTTTAAACTTTGCCTTTACAGAAGCTTCTATTAACGTCCCTTCAAATATATCTTTTATCCCCTGTGATTAAAGTAGCCTTCAAGCGTTTGCGCCCATCAAAGCGAGCTTCATCAATTTCCGGCCGACGAATAGTTTGATCATGAGTCGTAGTTGTAGTGATTGTCATTTCTCAGTCCACCAAGGAGCGAAACTACGAAGATTGTAATAAGTCTAATTGCATCATTTGATTAAGAATTGAGAAATTTTCGTGGCATTAGCTCCTCTTCATTCTGAGCAGCGAAATCAAATAATAAACGCGTTTCTTTCAAGTTTATACCGCCATCGAAAAAAGATCGTTTCTTTTAATTATTAAAGCGAAAAACAAAATCACACAAAAACACAACTTAGCGACAGTAACTTTCCTTGCTATCAAGAAACTCATGCTTTTTTATCACGGATCGTGGCAAGGGGTGGTGAAACATAGATTTTATCGCTTAGGTGCGGTTGCATATCAGTGCAAAAATGCAACTTAATCTAAACTTCCCTATGGCTAAAGTGTACAACTTAAATGCAATGCGTAATCATTTGAGCAAATGAAATATATTTCATCGCTTTTTACGTTATCTTGATGCGAATTGTGGTACTTATTTGTTATGCAACTTCCTGAATTTTTCTAAATTTGTGTCTTGAGCCTATTTAGTTATATTTCATTCATTAGAGACTCTTGGGTAACAGTTATCCTTCGAGTGCTTTGATGATAACAAAAAGTCACTAGGGCCTTGCCAGAATCAGCATAGGTTCCAAATCTTTAAAGAGGCTGGTGTAAAATTGAGTATCCTATTTCTTTGAACTGAATGACTTGAACGAAACTTTAGCTAATTCTCTATAATTATACCATTGGAATTTTCTGAAATCTTCAATATTTTCAGAATTAGAGTGTTTTTCTTCTTTGTCAAGAATTCAAGAAAAATTTTCAAGAAAACTTAAAACCATCGTAATTTCTAAATTGTTTGACGTAACATGAGATAATTTCGAAGAAAAGCATAGTTTATGAATGCCTACAAAGTCTGTCACTCATCTGGTTTATGATTTAGAAATTTGATCACGTCACATCCTCAAATGAGTTGAAATGTAAGATACGCTGTAATTTCCAAGAATATTCAAATTTCTGAAAAGTCCAACGGTAGAATTATAGATAAGTATCTGAAGTTTCTTTCACGCCATTCAATCAAAAGAAATTGGTCATTGAATTTTACACCCGTCTATTTACGCCGAGATAAAGATTTGGAACCTATGCTGCCAGAGTCCGAATTTCTGTATGTCAAATATTCTGCCCCCATTCTGCCACTCTGCCGCAAAGCATCAGTGTTGACTGAAGCTGAATTCACAGTTGTAGTGTTGATCTTGATGATGTAATCTGGATCAAGGTGATGCGCGGCGACACGTATTGCTTGTGCGACAAAGTTGGATTAATTGAGCTTATCACTCCGCCGCGCCGCCGCGACGCATGACAATTACCATCGTCCATCGTCATCATCACCATCATCACCATCATCACCATCATCACCATCATCACCATCATCATCATCATCATCATCATCATTTTTGCTTTACTACGACCATATGGATGTGCCAATCTCCAAAATAATGCTCCAATGCAGATTTTATTGTATGGTGATAAAAATTTTCCCAACGAACTTAACAAAATATACTCCTGCTAACTCTAAAATGTACCCATAAATCTTTTGGTCGATTCGGTTAGAAAATTCCAAAGAACTCCGTTATAACCACTATGTTGCATGTCCCATTTTATTTTATTTTGTATTTTCTTTGGTTAAAGGCAGTCTATCACGTATCTGATTGGCTGCAACAGAGTCAGAGCTCAACACAACGGATTTCTTTGTGAATCCGTGTATTTGAAACAAAGAAGGGCTAATCGTTCTCACTTTCTGCGGTCGTAGAAAGTCAGAGGATTAGCAGCCATTCAAATTTCCTATTCTTTGTATTGTCACTATCACCTAATCAAATGCGTGATAGATTGCCTTGAAGTCGTTTATTTTAAACATCAATCCCAACCTGATCGCAGAAGCATAGGTTCCAAATCTTTAAAAAGGCTGGTGTAAAATTGAGTGACCTATTTCTGTGAACTGAATGACTTCAATGGAACTTTAGCTAATTCTCTATAATCCTACTGTTGGAATTTTCTGAAATCTCCAATATTTTCAGAATTAGAGTGTTTTTCTTCTTTTTCAAGACTGCAAGAAAAATTTTCAAGAAAACTTAAAACCATCGTAATTTCTAAACCGTTTGCCGTAACATGAAATAATTTCGAAGAAAACCATAGTTTATGAATGCCTACAATATGGTATCAAGCTAAAGTCTCTCACTCATCTGGTTTATGATTTAGAAATTTGATGACGTCGCGTCCGCAAATGAGTTGAAATGTAAGATACGCTGTAATTTCCAAAAATATTCAAAATTTCCGAAAAGTCCAACGGTAGAATTATAGATAAGTAGCTAAAGTTTCCTTCAAGCCATTCAATCAGAAGAAATAGTTCATTAAATTTCACATCCACCTTTTTATGTTGAGATAAAGATTTGGAACCTATGCTGATCGCAGATATTTCTCGTGGCAAGTAATTTGAGACAGACCATTGTAGTTTTAGCTCCATGTCTTAATGGCCTCGGGGTAGTCACAGCCTTTTGCTCCTCGGGGTATCGTTCCTGTGTTCCAATAGTATTGCATAGTAATTTGTAGGTAGTGCAAGTAATACATATTGTAATTTTTTAGTGCATACAAAAAATCATCATCATCATCATCTATTTATTTATTTATTTAAAGTAGGCTAAGAAAGGAATAGCTAAATTAGAGCTAATTAACGCCTACTATTTACAATTTAAATAATTTACAATTTGATAAAATGATACTATTTAAGATTGAAATATATAATATTTATATTTATATCACAGGACAATCCTGTTAGGAACAGCATAGGAATCATTCGTCGTACATAGCCGATTGCTCGTGGCCCATGGTCGAAACCGCCAAAGCCTCATTTTCACGGACCAATCAGACGGCTAAAAAGCGAGGGAGACAAAGGAAACCCGTGAAGATTTTTCTTTACCTACCGTCATAAAACGCAACCAGAACAAAAAACTGCTTGAGATTTCCTGAATTTTTTTAAATCAATCTACTCTCCAGATGTTTGGGAGTAAAATTTTGGATGCCGGTTAAAATGTCTCCAGGATTGGTGGAGTTATGGCCAAAAACAAATCGACAAGGCACTGAACCTTGAACAATAGAGATTCTGGCCGGGAGACAATAGTAATAACAATAGTGATTGTTGTAAGAACGACCCGAAAACGCCACAATCTGTGTTTTCAATTGTTCTTGCTATTGTCTTTCCCTAAATTTTCTTTTATTGAAGATTCATTGCCCCTACGGTTTCTATGTGAATTGAAAAAGTCTACAATGGCTTGTTCGCGCATTTNTTCGAACGCAATGCATCTTGGTAAAAAGTTCCTCGCCGCCATCTTTAGCGTGATCGTCTATTGTTCTTGCTATTGTCTTTCCCTAAATTTTCTTTTATTCAAGATTCAATACCCCTACGGTTTCTATGTGAATTGAAAAAGTCTACAAAGGCTTGTTCGCGCATTTCAAGTCATAAGGGAAGTTTCTATGTTGTACTACTTTTTACATTCATGGCAAAGGTTTGCTCGTTGCGAAATAACTTATAAAATTCAAAAGAGGTTTTATCAAGAGGCTTTATCACCTGACTTGAAGTGGCGTAAACAGGTCTTGACAAGCCTTCGCCGATTTTATCTATTGGAAAGGCAATAACTCCGCCAATCCTGGAGATATTTTAACCGGCATCAAAACTTGTACTCCCAAACATCTGGAGAGTAGATTGCTTTAAAAAAATTCGGGAAATCTCAGGCAGTTTTTGTCCTGGTTGCATTTTATGAAGTTAGGTCAAATTTAGAAAAATTTTCACGGGTTTCTTTTGTCTTCTTCGCTTTTTAGCTGTCTGATTGGTCCGTGAAAATGTACCCTGGGTACCAGCCTCTCTAACATGTTAGAGAGTCTGGTACCCAGGGTAGTGAAAATGAGGCTTTGGCGGTTTCGGCTATGGGCCACGAGCATTCGGCTATGTACGACGAATGATTTCTATGTTGTTAGGAACACAACTTTCGGGATATATACTTTTCAGAGCCTTGACTTGCATTGATCACCATCATGAAAATGGCGACAAAAAAGGACACCCAAGAGATGGCACGTGCAAGGCATGCTGGATGAAACAGGCCCTTTAAAATACTTCCTAACCATTCAATTAAAAGAAGAAAATAATAGAATTTCACACCGACGTTTTGAAAGTTTTGAATGATTTGAGCCTTATGTAGCCTGATCACTAGCCCAGAAATAACTTATTTCTTTATAATAATGGGCTGGTTATGAGGCTAAGTAGGCCCCATTCTGTATAAACGTACAAGGTGTCTTCAAAACGAGGTTAGCAGTGTCGTTCATGTTGCAGTTTATCTCACATGTGAATGAACTGCAGCAAATTATTTGGGGGGGCTGAAGCCCCCCCCCCCTGCTTCGAAAGGGCCTGAGTAAGGCAGCCAGACTAGTGAGATGCAAATTTAGCAAGGAATTCGTTTGGTCAAAAGCAAAGGAAAACAAGTGCTATAGTTGATGCCCCATAATTCTAAACTTTATGCCGATGGTCATAAATCTAGAATTATCAACTTGGTTTTTTTTTGGGTCAAAGGCTGTGCGAGTTTTAGGGTCAAAGAAATTACCAATAATGTAGCAGACACTACTAGTGCATTACATTTATGGGGCATTAAACAGTCCCTCTTTGGCCACTGCCACTCCCACCCCTTATAGAATCAGAAAATTAATACGTATAATGAAAACCTCTTGTTGGCCTTCCTCCTTCTGAAGAGGCATTTCCATCTGTGCCCGTTGCTGCACGGCTTTGTCTCCTTACGTTTCCTACACCACGATTTTGCAAATTGCTGCTACGAGCTCGCCGTCTAAGGCCACCAGTCTGTGCAAAAATGCCGGCCATTTCCTCTCGAATGTCCTGTTGAGGACTGTCCTCGCCCTTGGTGTGCTGACTGTATTGCTACCCTTGGCACCGTTGTCGAACAGTTTAGCTGACTGTTTAATGACCCTGTATTCCCCAATCTTGCAAGAAAAGGGTGGGTTATTAAATCTCCAACCAGCCCCCGTACGTCTTCTGGTGCCCCAGTAGCGCTTTGCCTAAGCTGGCGAAGGAAATCTTCTGCGATCCTGTCGAATGCCATGCTGTGTGTTGATGTTGTTGTTATAATTGTTGTTGTTGGTGTTAAACACTTTTTCAAAATGTTAAACACTTTTTCAAAATGTTAAACACTTTCTCCCAATGTTGAGAACTTTTTCCAACTGTTGAGCACTTTTCCAACTGTTGAGAACGTTCTCGGAAATGTTGAGAACTTTCTCGGAAATGTTGAGCATTTTCTCGGAAATGTTGAGGAGTTTCTCGGAAATTTTGAGAACTTTCTTGGAAATGTTAAACGCTTTTTCCAAATGTTGCACACTTTTTCCAAATGTTGAACTCTTTTTTCCAAATGTTGAGCACTTCTTTACAAAGTTACCAAAATCATTATTCATTTTGCACTAAAATGATAGAAGCTTTTTAGATGTTAAGATTGTTTTCATTATGTTGACAATATTTTCCGCTATGGCGTGCCATAGATATGCTCAAAACATTTCACTGGGGGGTCGAAAGACCTACATGAACGTTCCAACAATTTTCCAAAAAATAAGGGGAAAAAGGAGACGAAAGGGAGGTCTACTTCAAAACCAAGGAACAGGTCACTTGATGAGCAGGATCATGCAATACACGTTTTTTCATAAGAAACTTGGATCAGCACTTAGTACTAAAAGTTTCTTAATTTCGCATGAAAATTTCGGTGTTTTAGTAGTAAAAGTTTCTTAATTAGTTTCTTATTTTTTTTGGGCCTAAAATTGCGGTATTGTTCGAAGTTGAGCCTTCTTCTCGAATAAGGGCTTCCATTTTGCATTGAGATTGTCATCCAGGAGAAGCCATGCACATCAAGGCAAAAATTGACCAATTTTGCAGTTAAAAGTCAAGAAAAGACGAATGTACCTTCGTTAGAGAGACATAGAATAAGAGAAACATACAGAAATAGAGTTTTAGAGCTTCCTAACTGTTCTTGAGCGTAGAACTAGAGTTTCTTAAATTTTTGGTCATCGTAGTACTAGCTTCTTATAAACTAGTTTCTTATAAAAAAGATGTGTATCGTTGCTTCAAAATATGAACCTGTCCAAAGAGTCACTAGCGCAGCGCCTTCTGATCAACAGTTGGAGAAATCTGCCGAGAAGTCATATGCAGCCATCTTTCTCTGAGTTCTTGCTTTTCCTTGCTTTTTTCCATTCAGAATGGTGTAAATGATAGCTCGTTGTCTCTCTGACTATTGCTGAAACGCGCTGGCACAAAGCAAATGATCCCTCCAACCACCGGTTTCTGTTTACTTCCTTCCATTCCAGACACTTTAGGCCGCATCGGATTCTCACCGCTATTCTGGGACGAATCTTTATTTGTTTTCTCCTCGTTCTGAAGCACCAGTTCCCGTGCAAGAGTTTTGAAAAAACTAAGGATGTGCTGGTCGGATAAACTTGAAAGATTTTCCAGAATTTCGTTGATTATTCGCTGTATGTATTGAGATAAAAGTAGAACTCCGTACGATCACCATAGAAAAACACAAACAGCTGATCGCGTGTTAAATACAATTCCCAGAATGCACTTCGCGCTCACAGGTGTGTGACGTAATCAGGGGAAAGGTCTATTAATTCACAATTTCGAAATATAGCTGAGAATTTAAACCCAGAATCAAGATGTCCAACTTACGCTTACTGTAATTTACAGTACGGTAGTTTGCCCAGCTTAATTGATCCTCAAATCACTTATTCGCACTAACGAATTTGATTCGTTTTCACACTATTTTGTTTGCATCATTTGCTAATGGTCGTCAGCTTCATGAAAATTTAACGACCTCTCACGAAAAATTTACGCAGCTGCCCTCTTGAGAGGAAATGTGTGTCAAAAAGATGGAAATGAGAATGAATATTTTTTCCCCAAGAGTGCACATATTTACATCTGCTTTACAAATCTGTGAAAGGGAGTACAAAGACCACGACCAGCATGGTTTGCACGAAGTCAGCGAGTTGCTCTGCACAACAAGGACAGATTCTGTAAGACAAAAGCAAGAGATACTTTCGTTGACACCTGAATTCAAAGCGATTAGCGACTGCAGACAAAGGAAATTCTCTCAACCATAAATTCAAAACAAACAAAGCTGCAAAAGTTTCTCTGAAACCCAGGTAGCTAGCGTGCTCGTTGTGCATTCCAGAAATTGTTTTTAAGAGCAAACATTAGCATTTATCGAAAGAAGAAGGATTTATCTACACATCTACCCAGGGCATTTGATTTCTTTGGTTCAGAAGCCGAGCAGTAAGTGTTTTCATTACACCCAAAAATATAAGAGAATTGAATCGCCTCCCAATCG
>REGL01001337.1:37957-48287 GCA_004194395.1 Aurelia aurita complex sp. Pacific
TTGCCAATATTTCGTCCTGCCATGCAGGACTTCTTCAGGGCTGTAATGATAAGATAAGTTGAGCGCCTAAAAGCATTCTACCTCGTTCAAGCCAACCATATTAGGGACACTCTGACCAGATAATACTAAATAACCTAATCTATTCTAAATAACCTAATCTATAAAATAATTCTAGACTGGATAAAAGCGTTGTATACAGACTGCAGACAGTTCTTTGGAAGAAGGTGACGAATTTTTTGGAAGATAGAGGCATAACGGTTAACTTTGTTTCTTAATTCATCCATGGGCTTTTCCCATGTAAGTTTTTCATCAATGATTAATCCTAAGTATCTGACCATGTGATATTTTTGTATGACATCACCTATACGAACCTCGGGACTGTTCATGAATAATTTCTTTTCTGGAGAATATACGCAGAAAGTTGTTTTGTTTACACTTAACTTTAAACGATTAGCCTTGAACCAAGTATCTATTTTGCTAGTTCAGTGTGGATGTTTTGGATAAGATGGGTAATGTTTTCATTGGCAGCAAAAATGTTTGTGTCATCAGCGAATAGATTTGTTGAATTAGCGATGTCGCTTACATATATGGTAAAAAGTAATGGTCCCAAAACAGAGCCTTGTGGGATGTATGGCTTTCATATTCATTTCTCGATCTTTACTATGACTATATTTACTTCTGTAAGGTGCAATTTCATCTGTGTAAAGGTTAGCAATGGCTAATGATAATTTTCGAGCTATCAGCCGTACATTGAGATATTGCTGATGTCAGCACTTGTCGTAACAACATCAAAAATAAGAATTACAAAAATCTTCTTAATTTAGATGAGTTTCTGGGTTGTCATACATTGCTTGAAACAGTTATGACAGTTAGCAGCTTTTGGGAAGAATAAACGGGTATCTCTAAAATATGGAATAAGGAATTATGAAATGAAATGATAGAATGGCTCATATGGAGTGATGGATTACTGGAATAGCACATATGGATTGGTTATTGCACTATTTTCTGGCAAAACCTTCCTTACTATAATCTCTAATCTAAAATTGCTATTCCATAATTCCATCGTTCCATATGGACTATTCCATCTTTCCATCATTCCATTCCACAATTCCATATTTCATATTTTAGAGATAGCCAATAAACAAGATTTTATTAATTGAATTTTGACAGGGAAATTTGCAAATTGACTCGTCCCGGCTATTTTCAATGCTTCCAATATTCTTCAAAGATGGCGAAATTTAGAAAGTTATGGACAAACAGCTTATAGTGAAATCTGAAGCTAGAAAAGATGATATCTCTCCAACAAAAATAAATACGATTCCAAGGGCAAACTTCAGGAATAATGGACTTTGCTGAAAAATAAGTACATGTTTTTATAAGCAATTTGGATCAGCACTTTTAGCAGTGGCGGACACCTGGGGGGCGAGGGGGTGCGATGGCCCCCCATGTTGGCTAGAACAAAGACCTTTTGTTCAAAAACAAAAGAAACAAACAATGATTTTTAACCGAAACAATAGCTTCACCCCCCCCCAATATTTGGCAAAGTGTCCACTGACTTTTAGTGCTAAAAGTTTATCAATTTCGCATGAAAATTTCGGTCCTCTTAGAGTAAAAGTTTCTTGATTAGTTTCTTATTTTGGGACCTAAAAAAAATTGCGGTATGGTTGGATGTTCAGTCTTCTTATCGACAAAGGGCTTGCATTTTGCATTGATTTTGTCAAGATATTGTTGACCACGAATAAGCAATGCACAATTAGGCAAAAATTACCAATTTTTGCAGCAAAATATAAATAAGGCAGCTTTATACCAGTATGGAAAGTAGGGCAATTTTCGCTGAGACCTCGGGTGTGCAAGAGGGGTTCTCTATTGTCTATCTATTGTATGTTTTGAATACCCTATTGTTTTTCTTGGGTGTGCAAGTGCCACACTTTCCATACAGGNTTTCATATTTTAGAGATAGCCAATAAACAAGATTTTATTAATTGAATTTTGACAGGGAAATTTGCAAATTGACTCGTCCCGGCTATTTTCAATGCTTCCAATATTCTTCAAAGATGGCGAAATTTAGAAAGTTATGGACAAACAGCTTATAGTGAAATCTGAAGCTAGAAAAGATGATATCTCTCCAACAAAAATAAATACGATTCCAAGGGCAAACTTCAGGAATAATGGACTTTGCTGAAAAATAAGTACATGTTTTTATAAGCAATTTGGATCAGCACTTTTAGCAGTGGCGGACACCTGGGGGGCGAGGGGGTGCGATCGCCCCCCCCATGTTGGCTAGAACAAAGACCTTTTGTTCAAAAACAAAAGAAACAAACAATGTGTTTTAACCAAAACAATAGCTTCACCCCCCCAATATTTGGCAAAGTGTCCACTGACTTTTAGTGCTAAAAGTTTATCAATTTCGCATGAAAATTTCGGTCCTCTTAGAGTAAAAGTTTCTTGATTAGTTTCTTATTTTGGGACCTAAAAAAAATTGCGGTATGGTTGGATGTTCAGTCTTCTTATCGACAAAGGGCTTGCATTTTGCATTGATTTTGTCAAGATATTGTTGACCACGAATAAGCAATGCACAATTAGGCAAAAATTACCAATTTTTGCAGCAAAATATAAATAAGGCAGCTTTATAAGAGTCTCCTTCTCATTGATATTGCTTGATATATACAAATGTCATGTCATGTCACGCGAACAGTAATCTACTGAATTTTATTCTTAATTGTTCTTGGAGGTATTACTAGAGTTTCTTAACTTCTTGGTAATCGTAGTACTAGTTTCTTATGAACCAGTTTCTTATAAAAAAAACTGTTGATGTGCTGGGGTTATTAAATGCTTGCAATAGCGTGCTTAAGCTTAGAGATGCCGATAATCAGCAAGTATAAACAAACAGTTTAGCATAAAATCTAAAGATGACATTTCTCTTACCAAAATCAACAATCTTTTGTTGATAAAGAACTTTCACAAGTGAATGGTTTTCACTGCAGTATTTCAATGTTTGGAATAAATTGCCTATGGATGCCGACGTTTAGTTAGGATAAACACACAGCTTAGTTAGGACAAAATCTAAAAAGGTAAAAACGTGGTATTTCTTCTGCCAAATAAATGCGATTTCTAAAGGTAAAATTTGGTAACAAACTTCCTACTGATTAGTTTTTGCTGCAGTGTTTTCGATGCTTGAAATATTTCTCAGAGATGCCGATATGCCGTAAGGATAAACAAAACACTCAGCTTAGAATGAAATCTGAACGTAGAAATATGGAAATTCTTCTGTATGGGTCAACGCAGTTTTAAGAGCAGAAATTAAGATTTTGCTGCAGGCAGGAGTTCTTCTACCAAAATAAGCAATATTCGCAGATAGAGCATTCTTAGTGCTTGGAATAACGTGCTTATAAATGTCTATATTTAGAAGGTAAACACACATATTTCGTTAGGATACGATTTGAACAAAGGTGGAAAATGAAATCTCTTCTACAAACAATAAATGTGGTATTAAATAAAAGTAGAATTTGATAACAAAATTTGCCTGGTGGATGAGTTGCTTCTACTGTAATATGTTCAACCCCAATCCTTCGAATATCATGCTTATAAATGCCGATGTGGGGCAAGCATAAACATCTATACATCATGATGAAATCTAAAGGCTAAATGCGAAATCTTCTCTGTCAAAATAAATACGATTTTAAGAACAAAATTTGACAACGAACCTCACTGAGTGACTCATCTGTGCTACTTTCATTACTTGAAACGGAGTGGTCATCGGATGCCATAGTTACGGGATGTTTAATAAAAAACAGATGTGTCGTTCGTGAAATCTTGCGCGATGAAATTTTCCTTGCAGTCAGTGGCAAAATAATTCTTCTGTGTGTTGTGTGCGAGCTCTACTTGCTGAACTGTGCTATACTTGGGTGCGTTGCACTTAACATATTGTTGTTTTTATTCTTCTAAATACTAATAACGGCTTTTTACAGTGCTGTAGTGCTGTGCGATTACTAAAGGCCAAGGAAACCCTTGTGCGGTCGATTCAAACCTTTGATGTGCTGTTTGAAACCCTTGCTATGCTGTTTGAAACCCTTGCTATGTCAGCGATTCGAATGAAAACAAAAAAGCATAATAACACGGCTCAAATCGTTTTGTATTCGCGAGAGTCGAATTTGCACAGGTTTTTCTAAAGGTTTTGTGTATTCAACATACAAGGAAACAATGCCAAACCAACTTGGGATTTAAATTTGTATAAGTCATTGAAATGCTTGATGTCCGCTATGAATTGGGCTGAATAACACTACCGGCAATACATTCAACTCTATCAATAGGCAGCCTATTGGGACCTTTGAAAATGTAAACCTGTAGAAACGCTGCTAAAATATTCCTCAACAGTGATAGCAATATGCTGGGGATGTGAGTTAATTCGCGGAGTAATTCGCGAGTCAATTAAACCAGTTTGATTGTTGATTTTTAACGGATTTCAAGGGATTTTGTTCTATCTAAATATTCATTGCTTCACTCTCGGTTTTTCTAAACCGTTACTGTAAATACACGATGACTTTACCACGAAGGTGAGAGAGGGAGGGGTTCTTGTTTTGGGGTTGTTTGTTTTCGGGGCGTGCAATCTAATCTTTTAAAGCCTACCCGATCCTCGTTACAATTAGTGGAAAAAAACCAAAACGGAACCTTACACTAATTTCTTGAAAAAAATGGAGAGTGGTAAACTTTTACACCCCCCCCCCCATTCCCCTTGGACCCCTCTATTGGCAATGTTCCTGCTTCTAGGAAAGACAAAATGCTCCTCTTTCCTCTTGGTCCCAGTCAATTTAAATACCAATGTTTGGAGTTGGGGCTAACAGTATTTTTGCTCCCTCGACCCTACTGGAACAAGTCCGAGCCCATTTTCTGCCCCCGCTTTATCAAGTAGGCCTTTTCACAGATGAAGAAAAGAGTGCGGTGAGGAAAGAAGACCGTCTCCATGGGAACACATTTATTAGGAATGCTAAGAATAACGTTGTCAGGCCATTATTAAATTTTCTTTTATTAATTTATTTCGTCAATAAAGGATTCAAACCTGTGATCGAATCAAAAGGGTGCGAAAGTCTCTGAGGAACAAACAGGAATTTTTATAACAAACTCGAAGTCGTAACGTCCCTTTTCATAAACGTAACACAACATGTGAAAATGTCTTTCTTATCTAGGACCAAAAATATAGAACACACGTTTTTTTATAAGAAACTGGTTTATAAGAAACTAGTACTACGATGACCAAAAATTTAAGAAACTTTTTAGTACTACGCACAAGAACAGTTAAGAAACTCTAAAACTTTATTTCTGTATGTCTCTCTTATTCTAGGTAGATAGGTACCTTCGTGTTTTCTTGACTTTTAACTGCAAAATTGGTAAATTTTTGCCTAATAGATGTGCATGGCTTCTTCTTGATGACAATGTCAATGCAAAATGGAAGCCCTTTCTCGAGAAGAAGGCTCAACTTCGAACAATACAGCAATTTTAGGCCCAAACAAATGAGAAACTAATTAAGAAACTTTTACTACTAAAACACCGACATTTTCATGCGGAATTAAGAAACTTTTAGTACTAAGTCCTGATCCAAATTTTTTATAAAAAAAAACTTGTAGTCTAGCATTCTGACTTAAAATCCACTGACAATATCAACATGTGTACACACAATATAAACAAAAGGCTCTTCTTAATTTAAATATTTTAACGAATGAGGGGAGAGGAACAATTTTCTGGAATTGACCCTGTCAAAATAGCAAATCTCCAATCACAACTTTGGAGGAAAAAGTAGCAAATTGCAATGTTTTTCAAAAAATTTTGGCAGGGTAGTGTTATTTGATGTATCTTATCAGAATTCTGATGTTTGGAAGGACATTTTGCTCCAAAAATGTAATTTTATCTCATTTTTCCTGATTTTGGTCAAATTTCTCGACTACGCATAGATAAAGTACATGCCTGGAACTATTAGCACTCCAAATCTCCTTTCTGTACCTATTGCCATAAAATAGCTAGGTAGGGGGACTTTCTGCCCCCCCCCCCCTCTTACCACAAAAGACGTGGTCAGATAGCCCGTTTATATCTATATGTGTCAGAAAAGAGAAAATTCCCTAAAATTGGGACATATTTTGATAAAAGCCCCGTGGCTAAAGGAGAGATCTTAGGCATCTTAACTAGCCTGTTATATCAGGCCCTTAGAAAAGTGGGGGGGCAAGGGGGCTTAAGCCCCCCACTAATTTCGAAAACAATGGTGCTACGTCACAAGTATTACTTGGATGTATTGTTCTCTATTGTTTTAAGAACAATTGCCCCCTCCCAAATCAGTAGCTGCTTCCTACGGCCCTGCCTGTTATAGATTTCTTACACGGAGTCTCTTGTTTCCCTGAGCCCTTTGACTTGATGATGGGCTTCACTCAACAGAGACTCATGCAAAAACGGAATAGCTCCTGTATGGCCTCTACAATAGACCATTTTGACATTTGAAAAAAAGGTCTGGGGAGAGAAATATTTTTCTGGTAAATGGCTGCCACAGGGCTTTCACGAACGATAAGTTGAACTCTACAAGTCTATTGATTTCAAATTCACGATCAAAAATAAGGAAAAAAACTGCCCAAAATGTACCTGAAAAGCTGTCTTATGACCCATAAGCTTCGTAACAGAAGTCTTATCACTCTCTCTCCAACCCAGACCTGGAATCCACCGGCTTTTGGCGTTTGGCGGGAAAGTATTCGTCATTATTTCTGTTTACCAAAATAAACAAAGCAAGTCTTGCTACAAGTACAAGATGAAAGTGTTGCAACGAAACCTTGGAATTATAGTTGTGTCCCTATAAAATTTATAGACTGGAAAAGATATGAATTCAGGATTGTGTGGAATCTTGCTTGACAGCATTTATACGCGTTTGTGTTGGGTGTGAAGATTTTTGGTTTCAAAATAAATCTTGCAAATTTAATTAGGATGATAGCGGGAGGAAGGAGTCTGGACAACATATCGGTAGAAAGAGCAAGAACTTTATTTTCACAGGTGAGTTGAACTTGGGTCATTCCAAATAAGAACAACAGATGCCTGTCAGGTAATGTTTTCCAAATTGCTTCTAATTTTCACCTAGGGGACCCAAGCATCACAGAGAACCTCAGAAAAAAGATTTCAGCAAGATATTTCATTTGGTTCAGATTTTATGATCAATTGAATATTTAGCCAATTGATTCAAATGTGTGTTTTTTCATGAGGTGGCAAATTCAACTTCAAATATATGGAAATCAAAATTTCTTATCCTAACTCTTTCTGCACTTCGTTATAGCACACCATACATTCTTTTGGAAAATTAATGTTTCAGGTAATTGAAGACCAACATATTAGTAGAATATTGCTTCAAAGTTTGAACTAAGTATGATTTTGGCACCAAAATGTGTCTGGGGAAGGGATTTGTTGTTGGTTTTCTGATCGATAAATATCATGGCACTTTTCAGCTTTATGACATAGAACATTGCTCTGTCCCCGATGCTATATCTCAAACGACCAAACGGTTTTCGCGAAATTCCTTAATCCAGGGGGTTGCCAAGTCTGTCCATTTTTGCCTAAAAGCCTATTTTTCCATATTTTCAAACAGCATCTTGCAAAAATCTTGCAACACTGAAGATAGCTATTCATATCACCCAAATGTGCANAATGGAAGCCCTTTCTCGAGAAGAAGGCTCAACTTCGAACAATACCGCAATTTTAGGCCCAAACAAATGAGAAACTAATTAAGAAACTTTTACTACCAAAACACCGAAATTTTCATGCGAAATTAAGAAACTTTTAGTACTAAGTGCTGATCCAAGTTTCTTTTAAAAAAAACTTGTAGTCTAGCATTCTGACTTAAAATCCACTGACAATATCAACATGTTTGCACACAAGATTGTAAACAAAAGGCTCTTTTTAATTTAAATATTTTAACGAATGAGGGGAGAGGAACAATTTTCTGCAACTGACCTTGTCAAAATCGCAAAATCTCCAATCACAACTTTGGAGGAAAAAGTAGCAAATTGCAATGTTTTTCAAATTTTTTTGGCAGGGTAGTGTTATTTGATGTATCTTATCAGAATTCTGATGTTTGGAAGGACATTTTGCTCCAAAAATGTAATTTCTTCTCATTTTTCCTGATTTTGGTCAAATTTCTCGACTACGCATAGATAAAGTACATGCCTGGAACTATTAGCACTCCAAATCTCCTTTCTGTACATATTGCCATTGAATAGCTAGGTAGGGAGACTTTCTCGCCCCCCCCCCCTCCGACCACGAAAGACGTGGTCAGATAGCCCGTTTATATCTATATGTGTCAGAAAAGAGAAAATTCCCTAAAATTGGGACATATTTTGATAAAAGCCCCGTGGCTAAAGGAGAGATCTTAGGCATCTTAACTAGCCTGTTATCAGGCCCTTAGAAAAGTGGGGGCAAGGGGGATTAAGCCCCCCAATAATTTCGTAAACAATGGTGCTACGTCACAAGTATTACTTGGATGTATTGCTCTCTATTGTTTTAAGAACAATTGCCCCCTCCCTAATCAGTAGCTGCTTCCTACGGCCCTGCCTGTTATAGACTTCTTACATGGAGTCTTTTGTTTCCCTGAGCCCTTTGACTTGATGATGGCGTTTCACTCAACAGAGACTCATTTCCTGTAAAAACGGAATAGCTCCTGTATGGCCTCTACAATAGACCATTTTGACATTTGAAAAAAGGGTCTAGGGAGAGCAATATTTTTCTGGTAAATGGCTGCCACAGGGCTTTCACGAGCGATAAGTTGAACTCTACAAATCTATTGATTTCAAATTCACGATCAAAAATGAGGAAATAAACTGCCCAAAATGTACCTGAAAAGCTGTCTTATGACCCATAAGCTTCGTAACAGAAGTCTTATCACTCTCTCTTTCCAACCCAGACCTCGAATCCACCGGCTTTTGCGTTTGGCGGGAAAGTATTCGTCATTCTTTCTGTTTACCAAAATAAACAAAGCAAGTCTTGCTACAAGTACAAGATGAAAGTGTTGCAACGAAACCTTGGAATTATAGTTGTGTCGCTATGAGATGTGTAGACTGGAAAAGATATGAATTCAGGATTGTGTGGAATCTTGCTTGACAGCATTTATACGCGTTTGTGTTGCGTTTGAAGATTTTTTGTTTCAAAATAAATCTTGCAAATTTATGATGGATGATATCGGGAGGAAGGAGTTTGGACAACATATCGGGTAGAAAGAGCAAGAACTTTATTTTCACAGGTGAGTTGAACTTGGGTCATTCCAAATAAGAACAACAGATGCCTGTCAGGTGATGTTTTCAAAATTGCTTCTAATTTTTACCAAGGGGACCCAAGAATCAGAGAACCTCAGAAAAAAATTTCAGCAAGATATCTCATTTGGTTCAGATTTTATTATCAATTGAATATTTAGCCAATTGATGCAAATGTGTGTTTTTTCATGAGGTGGCAAATTAAACTTCAAATATATGGAAATCAAAATTTCTTAACCTAACTCTTTCTGCACTTCGTTATAGCACACCATGAATTCTTTTGGAAAATTAATGTTTCAGGTAATTGAAGACCAACATATTGGTAGAATATTGCTTCATGATACGTCCTTGTTTACGGTTGCCCGAGAAGCTAACGAAGCTGCACAACACATGAACCATGACCTACAACTGATAAGCCAGTGGGCCCATGATTGGAGGATGTCTTTCAATCCCGATCCGCAAAAGCAAGCTGTAGAAGTACTATTTTCAAGGAAAAGAAATGAAATAGATCATCCAGTGATCCTCTTCAACAACATACCCGTAAAAAAAGTAGATGAACATAAACACCTAGGTATTATCTTGGACTCAAAACTTTCTTTCTCAGCTCATATCAAAGCTGCTATCTCTAAAACGAGAAAGGGCATTGGTTTGCTAAAGTATCTCTCCAAATATTTACCCAGGAATACCCTAAATGAATTGTATAAACTTTATGTACGACCCCACCTGGACTACGGGGATGTTATTTATCATATTCCAGCTAAAGTATGTGAATTCAGTCAAAACATCATTTTACCAAATTTAATGGAAAAATTAGAATCTGTCCAATATTCTGCTGCACTTGCTGTAACAGGAACATGGAGAGGATCATCACGAGAAAAACTGTATGCAGAGCTTGGCTGGGAGTCACTAAGTTCCCGTAGATGGAGTAGACGCCTTACTTTATTCTATAAGATCATAAATAACCTCACTCCATTGTATACAAAGGAGCCAATCCCACTTCTTCAACAGCCAAACTACTCTCTTCGCAACCAGGATGTTATTGGGCGAATAAGGGCAAGAACAGA
>REGL01001337.1:48334-81263 GCA_004194395.1 Aurelia aurita complex sp. Pacific
GCGTTGGGGACTCTGGAGGGGGATCAGTAGCGGTAGCAACTGCTGTCGTTGTTGTTCTCTCGTCCGGGGTTCTTATTGCTCAGCATCATACTACTATGCTGGCCTTACATCCAATGTGAAATGGATTCTAGTATTCATCAGTAATTTATCGTATTTGTAGCTTTATGTAGTTGTTTATTTAGTTGCTATTTTTTGCATGTCTTTATGTTAATGTCCACGGGGTAGTCATTGTCTTTTGCTCCTTGTGGTCCCGTCCCTGTAGTGTTGTATAGTCTGTAAAGTAATTAGAAAGTATGGTAGGATGTAGATGTAACATGTATTGTAACATTTTAAATGACTATATAAAAAAAAAAACGTTTTCACATGGTCTTGTTCAGTTCAATGTTTAGAAAATTTGATCATTGTTTTTCGATGGATTCAGGATGTTTCCAGACTAACAATTTTCAAGAAATCGCTTGTTGGATGAAAAGTAGTCGGCTGAAAATTCGAAATACATTATTTGGGATTTGACTGTACATTACATAGTCAGTCTTTGAAATCGGCATTGAATATGGTTTATCATGGCCTATCAAAAGATGCAAATCGTTCGCTTACCTGGAAGCTTGTTGCTTCTAACGCCCCGTCCACACGTATCCGGATATGTTTGAACATGTTTGAATATGTTTGCATCTTTTTCATCCGTTAAGGTTCCCATCCAAGCGTAGACGACGTTTTCGGTCACCGAAAACGAAGTTTTTGAAAACGCTCTCCAAGTGGATCTTTTTAAAAACGCCGTTTTCCTGTTGTTGTGCAGACGGGCGAAAACGGAGCTTTTCGAAAACGCTGACTCGGACCTTTGGGGATCATGCGAGAGAATTTTATTTTTCTGTTTTCTGTTTCCTTTTATCGAATATCGAATATCGTTATCGAACATTGAATTTAGAATATTACAGCATTTCACTGTGGACGGGGATATTTTCGAGAACGCTCCTCTGGTGGACACGAATCTTTGTTTAAGCAGATAAAAAAAATGCGTTTTCAAAAATATCTGGATATTACACGTATAGCTTCAAGTTGAGCTATGAGTTCAACTCACACAAAGCAATAGAAAACCAAAAATTCTCACCATTTCTGAATGAAAAAAGCATGATGCTCATCATCTTCCGTCTCTGCTTCACGAGCCAATTCTTGTTGCCCAAGATCATCAAACGAACGAATGTTTCTTACTTCAACCTGAAGGATGCATACAAAACTTGACACCAAACAGCAAGTTCTTTCATACTCTATCATTTTATTTATTCTTATACCACGTCATACTATGAACTATGTCAAGCGTATCAGCAAAAAATTAACATCCGAGCGACCTCCATCAAAATGGATTTGGAACAATGAAAAGGAAACTTGAACTCATAAAATGGTTCTTTCTGTTACAGTTCCGGTGAATGGTTGTCACATTAGCAGCATCTCCAAAATAAATACCTGGTGAGTTAAAAAAGTAAACGCGTTTGGCAGGCTGTGGGATGAATAGTATGCGGCCGATATTCAAAATTCAAATATTAACCTGTCAGCCAAAGGCTAACTTAGATATGAACATTTTGTTTGGTATAATTTAAATTCCAATGACAAAAAAAGCATGGACTAGAATAGAACGTGGAGTTCTCGTTCCCATACAAACGTCCTACAAGCAGTTTCCTACTTTCTGTGTCTAAATGATGAGTGATTTTATCAAACAAAACTTCAAATCTAAGTTAGCCTTTGTCTGATAGAATAGCATTCAGTTTTGAATATAGGTTGCATACCTTTCCTTCCACAGCCCGCCTAATGTGTTAACTTTTTTGCTCACCCGGTATTTTACTGCTCCTACTACAAGAAACATGATTAGTCTTCATAAGGAACGTGACGTGACAGATAAAAAGTATAACTTGAGAATGCGCTACGGCCAGAGAACTGACTGACTCCAGATTTCTCTGACATTTCATTACGCATTTGTGAAGAATTGAAAGTAAGATCTAACCCCGGTAGGAGCAAATTTCAATTTTCTGATTTCAGTAGGCCATTAATAATTAATATCACTTCAGTTAGAAGATCGCCTTGCACACAATAGTTCAAAACAGTTTTGTACACTTGGTACACTCACTGAAAAAAGTGTGGCGGGTGACTTGCAGTTCATCATCTTTCGTAAGAACATTGAGTAAGTTGAAAGAAAGCATGAAAACATAACAATGGGATCACGTGGGTTCTACTAACCTCACAGGAAGTCATGATAGAGCCAAGTGGATTGTCGTCACAATCATCTGAGAAAAACACTTCTGCCACATCTCCAGTTTCTCCAAGAACTGTTTCGCTGGCTCGGCTGTAATGTGATTAAAAACGTACAATGGCTTCACTTTAAGTTGAGCAATGTGATGAAACTAGTCATACTAACACCATACTATCACACGAGAAGGAAGTTTCACTTCGTTGTGACAGAAATTTTGAAGAAAATTGTTATTAGAAGCACAGAATTGAGAAAAAGCATCACACAGGGTATACAGTTAAGTCCAAACTTATTCATACCCATGCTAAATTCGGAGTATTTGAAACGCTTAATTGTTGACCAATTACATTGTAATTGAGTTTACATAGCAATGCGACAAAAGGCGGAAAAATGAACTGCGAGAGACACTTGAAGGAATACCAAATTTTGGGTAAGGGGTCCGCAACTAAAACGGTTCAAAGTGCTATGGGTCCGAACAATTTTGGGCTTAACTACGTTTAACCTATTCTTTCAGCTGCATACAAAAAAACTAATTAAAATAATGGAATCACCAGTTCTTCATGTATCCCGATCGAACATACAGCCATGGCATGAAAACCCACCCGACCATGTGACCGGGCGGTCGCAGGAAATTTTCCATTCATAATTTCCTGCAGGAAATTTTTCAAAATATATCCTGTTCATTCATGCTCTGATGCTCATTTGTTGGCAAAAAACGAAAAAGGTAATATATGAATTCAAGCAAAATTAACTGGATTGCTTCTCAATAACCAGTTATATTTGCAGTGTAACAACAAATATGAGATCAGTAAAGAAATTAACTGAACCCAGTCTTAATAGTTTCTGCGTTTGGGTTCAAATCTATTTCAGATCCAATATTTGACATGGACATGGGGATTATAAAAAACCATCATTTGGAACGTTTGAAACTTGACTTCTTTTCAAGAAAGCTGGATGCTCTAATTCTTCTATGCTTGCAGGAAACTTAAGTATGATTTGTCTCTGGTCACAGGAAGAAAAATATTTTTTCATGCCCTGCATACAGCATTCTTTTATTCACCCTATAGTAAGGGCTTATTTTCCCAATTTATAACATTAAAACAATTACAAAACCTGCTCTTTAAAGAGATATTATCAACCAGGGTCCTTTGCTGGTACGCTATAATTTCAGACAGTCTGAAAATAAAATTTGGCCTAAACGGAAATTATAGATCCACAGTGCAGTAATTGAAATGATAGAACGGTCTTTTTTAATATATCAACTCAAAAATAACTACAACTATTATTTAGATTTAATTGTGCCCCTCTTAGCGGAAAAAGACCCACGGTCGTCGTATTCTCACTATGAGAGACACTTACGATAAGCTAGCCATTACAAATTAATGTAATACAACAAAAGTAAGAGGGGGTAGCTACTGCAACGCACGTTAGAGATTTACTAAAAGCGTTGAGTTGTCTTAATGAATAATATAGTGGCATCCATCATCATTCTATTGGTGATTATATTCAAGTGAGAACTGCCATATAAAAAAGGATCACACAAGGCTGTTTGTTGTATCCATATCATTAATGTCCAAGGCAGTGATTTTCTGAAAGCTGACCAAAGAGATATGCGCGCATCAAGCCAAAATAGAACGGTTCAAGTATAGTCAAATTTTTCTATCAGCTCAACTATTGCAACCATATCCATGGTTTCCACTTAGGCAAAATTTAATTTTCAGACAGTCTAAAATTACAGCGTACCCGCAGAGGACGTAGGGTGAAAATGGCTCTTGATAAATCGCCCAAAAGTTAAAAAAATGTAAATGCTTACTAAAGCCATTGTGAATGGAACATCTGTTTTCCATCTTTATCTTCCCACATGTATGCAAGGCGGCATATAAACAATGGCGAATCCGGATCATCGGGGCAGACTTTGACGAAATCACCTATCTTTACCTGAGTTAGAAATCCAGAAATAAGCAACGTAGAGATGTATAAGCAGGACGCAAAGTTTCTCTCAATATAATACTAAATCACCTTGGACAATATAAACTAATTAAAATCTCAGCATTTTATTGTGACAAGGACAAAGGACGAATGTAAAATCAATTTCCAATTCAATTCAACTTTTTTCATGGAATACAGGGCTAAAAGGTATTACAGGTATATATGAAAAACGGGATCCTATACGACCAAAGTAAAGCATAGCTTATCTAGCTAAATTAAAATGCTGTAAAAAGAAAATTCAACTTTGATTATATATCAAACATCACAGCACTTTCAGAAAGAGATGCATAGATCAATGATCAATTGTTCATAAAAAGATAATTCTGAAGTAAGATGTTTAGAATTGTCAATATGTCACTACTTTAAACACTTTGCAATAAACCGTATTTTTGTTACATTTTTATCGATAACTGAAGATTGTTCCATAATAGTGCACCCATATTTCTAAAAGTTTTATCCACCCAGACTTGACGCGATTTACATACTCTATATTCTCATGATCTATATATTCTATATTTGATACAGAAAATACCCTCATAAGAGAGCCAGTCATTTATAAGAACCAACTGCCAAAAATTCAGCAACACATTATTTTTCTCTTTTACATTTAAGTTAAATTTTTCTCATGCACGGTTATCTCATTCGGTCTTTCGTACATTCATCATGACTAATAGAAGCTTGGTATTTGTCGACATCATAAGAACTGAGAAAGGCTAACTTGAAAATGTTGTTCATTCGAGCGAATATTAACTGTAACAGTGAATTTGGCACTGTTAATAGCTACACAATTTAAGACAGATAGCTATGCTCTGCATTTTAGAAAACAATGACCGATAGGTATGACTGCATAACATTCGTTTGGAACCAATACAGTGGAGGATAAATCAAGTACTTGAATTGAGTTTTATTCTTTCATGGAATTAAAACTTCTAGAAACGTAAGGAATTTTATGCTAAGGATTGTAAACGCTGCTCTTTTGTTTGAACAAACAATTAAACTAACCTCTTTGCCATTAATTGAAACTGCGTCATAGTAAGATAGGCTTTTCTTGGTCAAAATGGGACTTCCTAACCACTTCACTTTTGTCTATAATGAGAAAGATCTAAAAATACAAAATTTAAACTACCCCAGGGGTGGAAAAATAGCGGATCACAGCACAAATGGTCCAAGAAATTCCAAAAACGGTAAAACGAAAAAGAAATGTGAAATTGGATTCGATCGTTTTATAACATTCGATCTTTACTTGAAAAATAGCAGCCTATAATAGTTCCCTTTGTCAGTTCAAATAAATTTGAAATCAGTTTATGGCATACATTCAAACGACTGCTTGGAAAGCCTACATAGTAACCTAACCTCATCATTGTTATGAAATGATAATTTTGCGAAAGAATCTGGTGTTAATCATTTACTTTACATATAATGATAAAAGTATTTGCTTCATGCATACCCAGCAAACAAGGGCAGCAGTTAGTGACAAAAAACTCACTAGTTTCGCTTGATAACAAAAATTCCAATATATATATATATATATGTTTGAAGTTTCACCTGGTTCATTTTATTTGCCTTGAATCACTAACAACAATTAAACCAGGTGAAAAGACCTCAGACTGACCTTGATAATCTTGGTCTTCCCAATCTTATGCTTTGGTGGTGATGAAGCAGAAACCTGTAAATAAATGTATGGAACAATCAAACAGGTATATAGTTCAGAGAACGCTTTTTCTGCTGTGCTAGAAATGACCTTAGATCCACCATCCACTGCATTGCAACTTGAACGAAAATTGAATTGAAGGGGAAGTTGCGTTTTTTAGCGCCAAGCGCTGGGATCGCAGAAGTAGAATAGGCCTAATCATCTGCGACCCCTTGTCATGACGCTCAAGTGGTGAGGCTCTACCTAGGATCGAACCTTGTCCGCTTGACTGTCGCCACAACACCTCCAACGAATTCACGGGCTACAGGTTGCTCGAAAATTGTGGTAAAAAAATACGCCAGATTGTATCTGTACACAACACAAAATCAAAGCATACTTGGCTAGCACTAAAATAGCCTCTCGTTAGACGTTTAGATACTAACTGCTTTAGAGGAATTTATAGATTAGCCACATAACCCAATGACAAAACAATGAAAAATACGATTTTACAATGCAATTCAGAGGATAAGAAAATTATATACTGCTCTCCTTGATTTCTGATTGTCTGTTCAATGTTTATAAATCCTGGTTAAAGGACCGCTTACCAGCCTATTTTCAGTAAACTACTCGTTGCCCTCTTGTAAGAGAAGAACTAAAAACATGTCTACTGTTTTGACTGGTCTACGTGCCAAGAAGTGTCTACATTGGACAGCTAAAAGGTGCAATGCACTATTCTCCTTCAGCATTAACGAAAAAAGAAAGAGTACGCAGCTCTCCTAAAATATCCAGGCCCGACACAACTAAATTTCCACGCACTGTCTTCTGCAAGAAAGTATTAAAAACAGGGCAGGAAATAAACTTACAATTTCTGTATCATTGTCAAATTCGTCGGCCTCGTCATTTTCTTCAGCCTCTTTAAGAAGCATGTACGGGCACCTGTAAATAATGGAGAAAACTATCAAGGCCTTCATTAGGGGGATTTTTTCATCGTCTAACCTTAATCATTCTATCGGGTGTCCCAAAAAGGCTCCTATTTATGATATCATGAAAATTTAATCGTCACACCTATCCTAAAATTTCCTTTCGATCTCTTTTGTCACTGATCCAAATATATTTAAAGATGATAAAATGTTTGTTATGGTTACTCAAAGGATAAGAAATTACAGGTTGAGAATCCTTATTTTGAGCTATACTCTTTAAAGGGAATCGACATAGTTAAAAGCTGGCCCGGGCCAAGTTAAAAATAGAATCTATTGTATTCAACAACTTTGACGCCTGCAGTTTCATTGTGTGGCGAAGGAAACAATGGGTTTGTGGGCGTTTATTGAGCCTACTAATAGCAGCTAGTCGATATAGCTATGTCTATTCCCTTTAAGCAACGTCGTAATCTTGTCATTATTTCGAGATTTTGCATTACTATTCAAGTCTACAATGATAATTTGGGTTCCTTTCTGACATTTGTGACCAAACTATAACTTACTACAAAAGAAATCAATTTGGGAATTATCAGTGCTCTTTGCTGTATGCTTCAATACCAGACAGCCTTACAAGAAGCTTAATTGAGTAAATTCGTTAATTTTAAGACCAATAAAAAGATCATCTATAACTGGGGAAATAATTTGGTCTTTGATCTACTTGGCAACAAAATTTAAAGATCGGCCATGCAAACAGGGGTACTTTCACTTGGGACACCCTGTATGAGTCGCTCCTTAAGATCGTCTTGCCTCCTTAAGATCGCCTTGTCTTTGTCAAGTTAACAACAGTTGTAAAGTTTCAATAATGATCCATCTGACCCTTCTCCCAACAAAGTTCTGCTGAGCAAGTTGCTATCATTCGGTATAAAAAGTAATAAAATAGGGCACAAAGTAATATGGCACTTTAAGACCAAAAATCACAATCGTGAAATTTGTACAACTTTAAAGACACAAAGAACATACGAGATATATAACATAAAATCAAAATATGGAGGAACTCAAAAAACCCCAAGTTGAGAGTGCAGAGACAGTAACGTCAAAAAATACCTTGTCTCTATAATAGACCCATTTAGAGGTGGAAATAAGTAGAATACTTGGTTAGGAACAATGAACATATCTGAGTTCGCAGAAAAGTTTGGACTAAGACGATAAAATGAAGTAAAGGTCAGGAACAATGTAAAAACGACAAAAAGCGAACAAATATGGTATGATTAATAGTGGTGAAAATATACACTGCCAACATTTCGTTCTACCATGCGGGACCTCTTCAGGGTTACTTTGCATTCAGGATCAAAATATGTACAATGATATGAAAAGGAGAGGTTACACGTGATTGGTTAGAGATGATGGCTATGCAGAGGCCACATTAGTTTAGGTCTATAAGGGCTATAATGATAATGCTAATAACAATGATGATAATTATGACAAAAATGACAATAATAATTAATACTATAGTAGAGAATACCTCTGCGAGAAATCGTGATAGACTTATGGATTACTCTCTTGTCTTTGCAGTTTTATGACAAACAAACCAACCACTCATTTTGTGTTTAAAACTCCGTGGTCTATCAGTGCTAACGTAATATATTTACCTCTGCGGAGGCGTACATAAGAGGCGACTGCCTCTTATGTACGCCTCCGCAGAGGTAAATATATTACTTTTGCACTGATAGACTACGGAGTAGACTTGGAGCAAGTTTACAATGATTTAAACCAAGTAAATAATATGACATAATCAAAGTGGAACCAAGCACGCCATTCTATGGATGATAATTGCCTGTTGCCTACGACGCCCCCCATTTAGGCATATCCGGATATCCGGCTGCCCGGGTAATCCATTTGGATTTTGACAATTTTGGCGGGAAAATTGGTCTCGGTCAGATTTTGAAAACCCTGATCCGGTACACCCCTACCCCAATTGCAAGTGCTGCTGAGTATGGGTGACTCTTAATTTCACTTACCTCCTATGAACACAGCATTGCTTTGACCTTCCAGTACCACCGAATTTCTTCATATCTTTGCAACTTTTACATTTTCCACAATCGGGCTGTTGGCAAACTTCGCAAATACCACACCGCTTTCTTCTCGGTCCTTCGTCACTTTTACTGGCAATTTGATCTTTGAAAAACAACTCAAAGATGTATCTCACTAACGGAGTGGTTGTTGCCTACAAGAAATTAAGCATCGATAACTGGGACTCACTGTAAATAGTCTGGTCTAAGATTGGGAGTCATTACAAAGGCAGATGTTGAAGGATAGGCAACTGCTGAGGAAGGTTACCCGAGGTCCTATTTCAACGTGTACTTGGTACTGTTCTTCATAGCGCATGGTCGAAGTAAAACAACAGGGTGTCGCAAAAAAAAATCGTGCCCTGTTTATGGGGCTGCTGTGGAGGAGCTGTTACTTCCATTGGGCCGCTTCTTGCGAAGTTCCATGGGATATGCTTCAAGTTAAAATTTGAGATCTTGTTCGAGTTAATGTGACAAGTGGTCGCTGATTTAAGGAGCAGAAAAGGCAAAATAAGCGTTCGCTTCAAAGACAGCATTTCTATTATGCTTCAGCATTGTTAAAATCCAGTAAATTTGGAAAGAAAGGGTTCTAACGTTGTATTTAAACTTTCTCTACTTTTTTAAAAGCGTTAATAGTGTTCTTTAGCTGCAAGACAATATCTTCAACCCTTTTAAAAATGTAAAGAAAATTTGAATATGATGCGAGAAGCCTTTCTTTCAAGCACTACTTGATTTTTACATTGTCCATAAATCAGCAACCACTTGTCAGAATGACTCAAACAAGGTCATAAACTCTAAATTGAAGCATATCCCATGGAACTTCGTAAGAAGCGGCCCAATGGAATTTACAGCTCATCCACAGAAGCCACACATACAGGGCACATTTTTGGGACACCCTGTATAAAGCAAATGATGTGCGATTCCGCAGGCACCTCGGTGCACAACTGATCGATTTGTGAAAGCAACCAAGGCCCCAATGCAGCAGCTGGTCCTCACAACCTTTTACAGGGTGTTTCAGAAACATATGTAACCCACCTTCAATCAGGATTCTTCAGGAAATAATGATATTTGAATCAATTTGATGAATAACATCTGAAAGGACAAACTATCATCTTTCCAAGGATATCCAGGGTTGGCGTATTAATTCAATTATTCATCACTTAATTTACGCTTTCGTAAGTATTGCCAATTTCGGATGCCGGAAAGTGATAGGTCAGCGAAAGCTGCTTTCTTACTGGTTACTGCTTTAAAGAAATGAAACAAAATGGCTAAAAAGCTTTACCTTGGTTGGTCCTTCTTTCTTTTTCGAGTCTGGTCTCAATCGAACGCCACGTAATGCTCTCCTTGAATTATGATTAGAAATAAGATTATTGGAAGAGAGTCATTTTCAAGGTATTGTTAACAGACAGGACAGGACGTCTACATATTGAAACGTTGTGTCAGCCATTGGCAGTTATCCTAAAGGTCAACATCAAAAATATTGGCCTTGGTTCAAGCAACGATAAGAGCAGTCAGCTCTCAAATTGATCAGGGTATAAGAGAATATTAGGACACCATTTTTACATATTTCTTTGAGAAAGAATATTTAAAAAATAGTCATATAGCCAGATAATCAATTCATATGTAATCAAGACACCTAATATGCCCTCCCGGTTATCACCATACTGGCTGCATGGCAACTCGTCCATACTTGCTGCATGGCAACTCATGAACCTTGGCATTTATTTATTTATTTATCAATTTATTTAAAGTTGGTTCATCATCAGCTCTAGTTCTACATTACATTATTACAATAATGTGAAATAATCTATACCAACTATTTACAAGAAAAATAAACCTATAAGACAATGTAATGCAACTTACTAATAATCATTATCTACAAATTTTACACTGGCATTTGTCTCCACTTCAATTTTTTAAGTTTCTCTTAAATATAGCAGCTGATGAAGCGCTCTTTATTAAATCAGGCATGCTGTTCCATAAGAGGCGGCCTCGAAACTTAATAGAATCAATGCCAACCATAATACTTTTCGTTGCAGGGTTTTGTAATAAATCTTTCGTCCTTAGGTCATATTTGGTGTCCTTTCTAACAAAGCACTCCTGCATGAAGGACGAATTGGTACAGTTAAGTGTTTTGTATATCTCAATCATAAGCACACGAAGGTTTTGAAGGTGAATGGTTGTTTCATTGTTCTTTGCCAGCAAACTTCAAATGTGGATTCATGATCGTCAAGTAGCACAAAAAAAAAAAAAAAAAAAAAAAAAAAAAAAAGCCAAATCAATGGGCAGTACTTGAAAGTTGATGCAATAAAAGATTGGTACAATAATTTTGCTTTTTGGAGATTTAGATAGTTAGCCACTCTAGCAAATGCACTCACTTTTCGGCTGGCTTTCAGACATAGAGCTTTGACGTGGCTGTTGAAGTTCAGTTTTGAGTCAATTGTGACACCAAGTAGTTTCACCTCTTTGGAGGTAGTTATAGGTTCTCCATTGATTTCCAAGGATAAATTTTGGTGCTTTTTGAGACCTAGAAACATTACCTGAAATTTTGTTGGATTTGCCACCATAATATTTGAGTCAAACCATTTTAGTGTATTATAGATATCAATTTCTAGTTTGGCAATCATTGATTCAACGTCATGAGATAATGCATAAATTGTATTATCGTCAGCAAAAAAATAAAGAAGCAGACATGATATACCGTACATCGCGTGCCCAAGTTCACGAGTTGTCATGCAGCTCGTATGGTGATAGCCGAGAGGGCATATTAGGTTTCTTGATTACCTGTATTACGCTCGTTGTTCTTGTGACAACTTGAGCACTCTGTGTATATCTTGAGCCACATTCACTCATTTTATTACAATTACTTGTATGCTTCTTTATCGTTTTATTCAGTCACACTCTGATGATAACATAAGATTGAAAGGCCTTGGTGTGCTGAGAAAAGTTTCCGTTTTCTTGTATCTGACTCTTATAGTATTCATCTTTAAGTACATATTTTTACCAATATTCCTTGTAGATAACATACAACAAATGAAATTCGGAAGAATTGTTTTAAAAATGTAACAACAAAACTACAAGGGCGATCGGGTCCATTGCTTTACATTCTCAGCCTTAGGTTATAAGGCCCAGTTCTGAATCGTCCATAATGAAGTCTTCCCGTCTAAAATGGTCTATTTCGTTCCACAGATGAGGTCACTTTAGACACTCATATGTTTTGACAGATTCTAAAAAGAAATAAGTCCAGGAAAGGTCCAACAAAAGACAGTCCAGAAAAAGAACAACCGTTCCTCTAGATGCCAATTTCGTCATTTAGACCTTCCTCGTTATATTTGATTTTATCAAATGAAACTAACCAGATTATTCGAACTCCGCACGTTGTTAATAGCCCTAACATTTTTACACCAGTTGCTCTTGTGAAAATAACCAAAAATTTTCCAAGGTTTCTTTTAGAATTACTAAACCTTCCTAAAATATGACATCGACAAGCAAAACCTTCCTCCGGCCCGCAGCCGTAGAGCCGTGACATTTTCTGGACTCTGCAACAAAAATCACTATGTTTTAGGACACCAAATTCAAAATGGAACGGGCGAATGCAAGCAACAATTTAATAAAATCACTTACCTCTTTCCAAGGGTTACACCAGCCAGTTTGATTAAGTCACGCATACAAGGAGTTGTTACTAGTAAATTCTCTTCCTCGTCAGCGACAGAATCGTAACTCTCAACCTGAAATAACAGCAAAGCTTAACTCAAGCAAGTTCTCACTGTACATTAGTTTGAAAGAGGCATGCAGGAAAGTTCCGTTTATTACCTGATGCTTTAGACCTTGATGAGTTTCAGTATGTCAAGAAATGTCTTCTGTCTTCAAAGCTACTTTGGATTGTTGCACTATCATAAGACTCTATTACTTCATTTATGCCCCAGGCTATCTCTGATGAGGCAAAAGCGAAACTTCAAGCACATTTCCTTTTCGAAAATCGTTATCATTTTATAAAGTTATGTAAAAGGAGCTTGTGCTTTGTCACATTAAAATTAATATTATCTTCGACAACTTTGTTAGACTGGCAACTTGCTTTCATCGTTATAGTTTCTACATACCGGGTGTCCCCAAAAATGTACTTCCGGGTGTCCCCAAAAATGTACTTCCGGGTGTCCACAAAAATGTACTTCCGGGTGTCCACAAAAATGTACTTCCGTTTGAAAAATCATCAAAATTTGATTACAAACAACGCTCTTCAATTTCCATTATTTAGGAAGTAGATCAAGGACCAAATTATTTTCCAAAACATAGCTGATCTTGTAATTGGTTTAAAAACTATCAAATCTAGCTTTTTTAGGGCTACCTGGTTTTGCATCATACTGCAAAAAAGCACTGATGATTGCCAGATGATAGTGATTCATGAAACATATGAGTTAAAAAAACTACGTATAATTTCATACGCCTCAGAAGAAGCAAAGCTTATCGAGTCTGGGGCGCTTAAATCTCCAGATCAATTTCTTTGTGCATGTACAGCTTCTAGCTTGGTCATAAATGACAGAAATAAATGCGCATTATCATTAGAGACTTAAATGATGATAAAAAATCTGGAAGTTTTGACTCTTAGGCAAGATTGAGCATTTTGCTTAAAAACTATAGCTCAAAATAAGGTTTTTCAACGTGTAAAATTTCAACCTTGCTGTATCAAAAGCAAACATTTTATCATCTATGAATGTTTTTGGGTCTTGGACAAAACGACTCCAAAAGAAAATTTTAACAAAGGTTAGAAAATCAATTGTTGGTGATTTTTTAAACAGGAGTACTTTTTTGGGACACTCGGTAGAAAATAACTAAGAGATAAATCTTTTTGTGTACAACAACACAGCATTTTGAAATAAATCATGAATTTATTCTGTTAGGCTTTCAACAAATGATACCTGCTCCACGATGAACTGTGCATGCCTCAGCAGAGCATCTTCAGTGAAGCTTGGACAGTTTTCTGGAGGCACTGTCGTCTAAACATGAAATGGAATGAAAATATCAGTTAAGGCTAACCGCCTGTTTGAAAAAACATAAGGCCAGATATATGATGTGAAATATAAAGTCGACCTAGAAACCCAGGTATGACAAGGGTTACACTATGCAAAACATAACCTTATCTGCCCCAAAATCTAGAGCATGGGTATGTCCGTACAAACTACCAATATGCACCCTTGATCGCATTAATTGAATCACGGGTAATCTGGTAACGTTTTTGGCAGGACAATGCAACGTACAACTGCTCTACATATTTTCTCATTTGTGGTTGTTTCAGGTCAATTTTTCATTTAGATTCCAAATGTTGGTGTTATGGCTTCAAATTCTGCTTCATTTATAACAAGAGAATTATCCCAGATGACGGTGGTACGCAAATCTCATGTCTTAAAATTCTGCTTCATTTTATTGTAACATCACATGAAAGTTTACTATAATCCTTTGAAATAACAGAAGTTTCAGTAACACCAAGAGAATGATCCCAGATAAAGATGGTACACAATTTCTAACGGATTTTAGATACGCTGTAGAGAAAGAAATTTTGCATTGATTGTCGTAAATTACAGCTTCACACCATTTTCTACGAAATAATTCACTTTTTGACGAAACTGTCAGCTATTTAAAATAATTCCCATAAACTTCTTTGTGATTTTGCAACAAACTGAAGAAGAATTAAAAAATAACTTCGAAATCTACATGAAAAATGGGTCCAAAAACGACCAAGTATGACAAAAAAGGCAGAGCAGCTGTATGTGGTTCTGTATTGCCAAAAAGCATTACCAGAGTGCCTTTGATACAAATAATACGAACAAGGGTGTACAAAGAGCGGCTAGACAATTGTTTCTGATTCACCAGGTTGTACATTTTCACAAAAAAGTAGAACTAAAAAACCCCTATTTGAAAATTCTGAGAATTTACTGTCTGCGTTTAGCCCTGACACAATGTCCAACTCTTTTGCAAGATTATCATGGGCTAGATTACCTAGATTACGTGATCTAGCTTCATGTTATTGGTAACCGTCCAATTATTCCAAAAGGAACGAGACAAAGTTAAGATTATCATTTGCATCATCTTCATTGATAGGTAGATTAAAAGTTGAGTCAATGGAAGATGAACCAAAGCTCATCGTTTTCCTCTTCCGTTTGTATCAACAGTTCCAGAAGAGTGCCATACATACTTTGATCGATATGAACTGATTCTTACCTGTACTTTATTAAGCAGGTCTTCATATCTCGATTCAGGATCCTTTGTGAGAAATTCAATCACGACCTGAAGAGAGAACAAAAACACCATAACTCCAGATAGCGATAGAATACAACAACCTCTCAATTACTAATGTCCTTTACTAATGTGCTTTATGAGGTGAGTGGCCGTGCGGCTTATACAGTTTCCGTTAGGTGACTGAGGTTAAGCTCGGTAGTATGAGGTAAAAAAATCCGGATGGGTGACCTTCTAGATGCCTGACCACGCACTCACTTCGCCGTTCTTCGGAAGGGACGCTAAACTAGAAGGTCCATGCCTAGATTAGCTTTAAATAGCTATAAATCTTTCCAGCCTACTTCTAAATAACGCAATGAATGAAAAACGAAAAAATATTCCAAAATGGAGGTTTCCATAGCAAACAGCGTAGCCTAAATCAAGGATGTGCGGAAGAACTGGCCTAGAGCGGCAATAAACTGGCCTAAAATGGCAGGAGCTACGAATTTCCTAAAAATGACTTCAAAAAATGAGACAAGTCTCCAAGAGTTTAAATACGCAAAATGTTCCTCGTAAAACAACCACAATTAAAAACTGTGCTTTTTGCAACGAGAGTTAGTTTTGAAGGCAATATTGAGTGTAAAGAAAAATTCTTAGCTTTCATCATAGTTGATTCCAGTTTTATCTGTTACTGAGAAACTTCTTCGTTTTAAGAAGACGCTTGCACCCTACAGAAAAGACTACAGCTACCTTTAGTCTACTTAGAATGTTTTCAGCAAAGTGATCTAGTCTTTAAACAGCAAATTCCTCTGTGACAGTCGAAAGAAATCTCCTCATAGTCAAACATCTTGTTCATAGGGAGACCAGGCTACGAATGAGGTACGGGTCACTTCTAAGCGGAGAAATATATATGTGCATTTTGAGGTACCTATAACCCTAGGCATCTTGGAACGTGATGGTGATCAGCGATCCGTTGGGGTTTAGGGGGTTAAATCGGGGGTTAAAGTTTGACGACTCTCAGCAAGCACCTCTGCGGAGGAGAAACACGGTTTTCCTTTTAAATGACGTACGGGCTGGCTTAGATCGGACCAAATTAAGCTAAAAACCACTATATAAAGAAGTTAGATGCTGAAGGATAATTAGTAGTTTCTCCAAACAATGGTCACGTGACATGAAATCACCCTTTTCCTTATATGGTAACTTTCAATAAATGACCCAATGTGTTATAAAAAGAGGAAAATATGTTTAGCATCATTTCTATGGTTTGCTTGGAACTACTTGCACCATGGTCAACATACCAAATACTACGTAATGATTTAAAAGAAAGTATCCCTGATAGTCCGTGTCACTATTGTCGCCATTTTGGTCGCATTCATCCTGCATTCATCAAAGGAAACGTCATCTTCCACTCTACCAGCAATTCTTCAATATCTTCAAGGAATGCACTCGCAGTCCACTTGATTTCAAATGTTCTTTCCCGTCCATGCTGGGCTGAGAGGTTCCTCATTTTCGCGATAAAATTTGCACGTAAAGTATGCATTGGTATGCAGGAAGCAATGATGTATCAACTACTTTGTTTTGAATGAGGTATTTCTGTCGAAAAGCTTCTTAAAAACGATATTCACATTATTCTGGCAACATCTATAAACAATTTAAGCACATTTAGCAAGTTATTCTATTACTCTTTCTTTGATTAACAACGAAATGAGACAGGGGAAGTAAAAATACAGCTTGATTTCTAATTTTCAACAACCACTTTCCAACATTCTAATCTGCCATTTCGAAGAAAAGGAAGAGTTGCCTGTAAATGCTTGGGATCCAGGTAAACATTTCTTTTGACACTGAGGCATCGATATATCACTGGTTCCAAAAGCCAAGTATACATCTGTCTTTCTTTGAACTTTTGACAAGACAATCACCAAGATGTGTATATCAGCTGATTGTGACTTGATGGTTTCCTTTGGCTTCTTCTCCAAAGCATGAAGGCAAAGCAAAAGTAAGTCTCAGCTTCTTCTTGGTTGGTAGTCAGCATTTTTGCATTCGTTCCACTCGACGACATTATTTTAGAGCCATAATCGTACGAAACGGGGAGGCCGGGGGCAGCCCCCCAACTTTGGAAAAATTATCAAAAATCAGCCCCCATCGGGCAAACATCTACACTCAGTCGGGCAAAAATATTGGTGGGCAATGGACTTTTTGTCGGGCAGCCCCCCTAGATTGTTTGTTCCCGTACGCTTATGTTTAGGGCAATGGTAAGGAAAATAGTTATGTGCAACAAATACTATTCAGGGCTTTTGACGATTTATAGAGATCGTTTCGAAAATAAAATTGATCAGTCGACTCTTGTTTTCTTCATTTTTTAAAGACCATTTTATTTAGCTGACTGACTAATTATCCTGCCAAAACAACGTCTCTTACTTATTTCAGTTGATTTGACAGGGTGCTCTTGGTATGTGTCTGTGACTATATCTACACTTTCATATCTACTTAGTAAAGTTTTTAGGAACTTTCATGTTAGTAGGACTGCAAGCATTTACGGGCGACTGTTACATCTCTTCATTTTTCTTCAAAATTGCAAATTAGCATGTTGGAGTGGGGTTGTTAAGAACTAAAAATTCATCAGTACTTTTATTGTCCTTGGGTCATCTCGATGCGTATCAAAGAAAGAGCAATGGGAGAACTTGCTAAATGTGCTTAAATTGTGCATGGATGTTTTCAGAATAATGTGAATATCGCTTGTAAGAAGCTTTATGAAAGAAATACCTCATTCAAAACAAAATAGTAGATACATCATTGCTTCCTGCATACCAATGCATACTTTACGTGCAAATTTTATCGCGAAAATTAGGAACCTCTCAGCCCAGCTTTTATGGTACCCGATATATCTCAGCATGGACGGGAAAGAACATTTGAAATCAAGTGGACTGCGAGTGCATTCCTTGAAGATATTGAAGAATTGCTGGTAGAGTGGAAGATCACGTTTCCTTCGATGAATGCGACCAAAATGACGACAATAGTGACACGGAGTATCAGGGATACTTTCTTTTAAATCATTACGTAGTATTTGGTATGTTGACCATGATGCAAGTAGTTCCAAGCAAACCATAGGAATGATGCTAAACATATTTTCCTCTTTTTATAACACATTGGGCCATTTATTGATAGTTACCATATAAGGAAAAGGGTGATTTCATCTCACGTGACCATTGTTTGGAGAAGCTACTAATTATTCTTCAGCATCTAACTTCTTTATATAGTGGTTTTTAGCTTAATTTGGTCTGATCTAAACCAGCCAGTGCGCCATTTAAAAGGAAAACTATGTTTCTCCTCCGCAGAGGTGCTTGCTGAGAGTGGTCAAACTTTAACCCCCGATTTAACCCCCCAAACCCCAACAGATCGCTGATCACCATCACGTTCCAAGATGCCTAGGGTCATGGGTACCTCAAAATGCCCATATAAATTTCTCCGCTTAGAAGTGACCCGTACCTCATTCGTAGCCTGGTCTTAAATGAACACAAAAAATTTGTTAAACACATAAATCGCAGTTTTCAAGACACCAACGCAGTCTTTTAAACACAAAATGGTTTAAATTCATAAATCACATTCTGTGAAACAGACCCACACTCTTACCTTACTCATGTAGATTTTTTCAACAACAGCATCCATAAACACTGCATATTCATCAGATGGTTTCATCAATATGTACTCAGCGAATGCTTTTGAAAAAAGATTAAAATCAGTTGCAAGAAGAAAATCATTGACTAGTATTTCTCTAACATCGGCTCTTGAGGAGAATTTATTTATCAAACTATCATCAAACGTGAATATGGAAAGATCTTAATGAGGATTGTTTGAATTTCGAGAGGTCGTTTCATCCTGAGCGCAGAAAGGAGCTTTTCCTCCTACGAGATGAGATCTAACATCTTTTTGGTACAAGTATTATAGATACAAGCAATCCGAAAATTACGCTCGTTGTCCTTGTGACAACTTGAGCACTCTGTGTATATCTTGAGCCACATTAAGCAAGTCACTTCTGGAACATAAAGTTTCAAAATCATAGCAAACTTTATTGTGTTACCTTACATCAGAAAATCAATCTATTAGAATGGAACACAAAAGCTTTGCGAACTGGATAAGATGATTTCTTACTTAATACTTTATATAGAAGATTATTTCATGCAGAAAGATTACTTCAAACTGGACAAAATACCTGTCGAAAATCCGATCAATGCCTTTTCCCCACCATCGAATCCTGCAATCCACCATTCATTAATTGGACCAATGTTCTTCGTTGCGATTCCACCTTTAAATAGAAAGAAGCAGCTCTATTTGTAACTGCCTATATTTCATAGCCTGGAAGATCACTTTGAATTCTGGCTGGTACCTCAGCCAACCTTTGGCTAACAAATCTTTAGGAGTCAGTCGTCTTCCTACGTTGCACGTCTCCTGACCTCCATGCTTCTGATGATCCTTAATCAAGCCAAATTTTACAAAATTAGTCATAAGCATCTCATTCACCTTTCCCAAATCTTAGAGAGGAATAAAAGTATCAAATTTAGGCAGTTCTGCATAAAGTAAGCAGTGTTGTACCGGGTGACTAAAAAATGTCTACCTGTTTGAAAAATCATTGCAGCAAATGTAGTTACGGTATAATCATAGAGATTGATCATTCTAATAGCTAAATGATTGAAATATTTTTTTTTCGGTAATTTTCAAAGTTATAGTTCCTTGGTAAAATCGAAAGATTTAAAAATCAGTCTTGCAGAACAGTTGAAAATGGCCTAAAACGCACGATCGACTCTTCCAGGTTTTCTTGGACCCATTCGAAATCCTTTTGAGAATTAGAATAACAAATAAAACGATAAACTGAAACTAAGACGGAAACCGAAAATGAGACGGAAACCGAAACTAATGTCTTATATATTGCTTTGAAGAAAGAGTATTGCAGATAGCAAACTGACAAGTTGCGTTTCTTTTACTTCAAGATGTCTTTGTTCGTGTCTTTCAGGCCAATTTTTGAAAGAACTACCTTTTTGAATCATTCAAATTTTTCACGGGATCACCTTATTTGAAAATTACCAAATAAATGTAAAAAATACACCTCAGTCTTGTAAATATTGCAAGACTCAATTCTTGATATGGTGCCATCAAATTTGCTGCAATAATTTTTCGAAAAGGAGGAAATCTTTTGAGTCACGCGGAATATCACAAGGGTATAAACTGAGGAGGGTCAAAGGAATTCCAACTGCTGCCTAGAAGAAGCTGCAAGTATATGCAAAATGATGTCATCGACCAGGAATACGAAGAGGCAGGCTTGAAATAATGAGACGAAAAAATTGGAACAAATAAAACACATGAATACCTTCAATGGATGGGTCCTCTTCATAAACTGGTTTGAGGAAACCACTCATCATTAGTTCTTTATTCTTCTCAATTAGTCCATTGTCGAAAGGACAGAGATGCGTGTTTTTGTCATACACACTGAAAAAGTAATGTCATAAAAATGAAAGAAAAGCATAGGCCTAATTACCCTGGGTACCAGAGCCTCAAAATTATCCTTCTTTGTTCTTTTTATATATTTTGTTCGTTCTTTTTTGGCTCTGGTACTCAGGGGAGGGCCAAATCATATTGTTACTGAGCCCAAAAAAACAAATGCGGTGAAAGCATGTCTTGTATTTATCTCATTATAACTGACCAATCAAATCTTTTCGTTGAATCTAGGGTTCACCCTTCCTTGGATGATCATTGCCAACACCAGCTAATTCATGGCAAATTGAATTTTTTCATTCCTACCCCCCCCCCCAATCCTATAAGAGGACCATGTGTGATTACGCAAAAGCGGACAACCAGCCAATTCGGGACACAGTTTGACGGGATCGTAGAAAAGAGAGGCTCTCAAGCAGCAATCCAAGTCAAACGAAAAAAATGGAATAATGCCCAGTAACCATTATTATTGCCTGTCGCGTTGTGCAAGTGACCAGGTGTTGTGAAGAGAAGACACCAGTAATAGATCGAAAGAAACAGACATATTTGAACATCTGCACCTCGAAGTTTATACATGTGATTCAGAAGCTGAGCATAAAAGGACAAGTCCGGGGTTGGTATGATTTATGATAAAATGCAAGATAATACTGCTATGAATGATGTATGATACTTATTTCCACTATTTTTCAGTTCCTCCTTGTGAAATTACGTATTCAAATGAGCAATTTGAGCGAAGAGACGTCATATTGCGCAAACGAAAACGAGTCTCGCGCGATTTTTATCGTTTTTTCGCCTTTTTATCGTTGCAAGCCTCTTTATCGTGTTCTCGTGCGATTTTCAATGCATGAGTACACGATAAAGAGGCTAGCAGCAATTAAGAGGCGAAGTGAGGCAAAGAAACAGTCGCACAGTCTCTCTCGTTTTCGTTTTCACGATATGACGTCACTTCGCTCAAATTGCTTATTTGAATACGTAATTTCACAAGGAGAAGGCGAAAAATAGTGGAAAAAGTATCATACATCATTCATAGCAGTATTATCTAGCATTTAATCATCAATCAAACCAACCCCAGACTTGTCCTTTAAGTGTTTGAATTACACTGAAATTTTATGAGAATTGCAATGCCAACTGTTCAGCTTTTTTCTCTATGTTTTCACCCAGCATCCGAAGACAGCTTTATGACAGTGAGAAGCTAAGCTTGTCGATGTAGTGTCATGGTCCTTCCTCTCGATGTGATGTGACCACAACTCGTGATTGATTCAACCTGGAATCACAGAGAGTTGACAAACTGGATAAATAAAATACACGAGGCAGATGTTCTAAGATCTCTCCTTTTTCTTTCGATTGCTCGTGTCTTCTCTTCACAGCCCCTTTTCGCTTGCACAACACGACAGTTATTGGTTACGGACTATCTTTTGCAGCTTCAGTTGTCTTGATTTGTTGCATAAGATAATTTCCACCATTTGCAATCGCTAATTGCTTGCTTTGAAGTGTCCTATCAATTGAAAAAAAAATGTGGCACTTGTTACAAACTCTGCCCTTGTTCCATAAACACATAATAACGCAATTGGAGCATGTCCTCAGTCAAATCAGTCAAAACATTTCAAAAGCGCTATTTCAAGAAGCTGCTTAACATGACTACACAAACAATTTGTCAATCAAACAGACGAACAACAAAGAACATAAATCATAAACAAACAGTTTTGTTTAAGAACAAAGTTCAACAACAAATTGAATTTGAGATACCACTGGCGTTTGATTAGAAAATACAACGAAAGCGACTGCTTTCAGATCAATTTAGTTTTAGATATACGTCCATATATACCAGGTGAGCTAGAAAAAAGTTCCCACTTTCGAAAATTCGTAGCACCGCAAGTACTTCATGGATTTGAATGATTCAAATTCTAGTTAAAAGCCAAAAGAACGAAGTATTTTTGTGATTTTTTTTGTCTTTTTACGCGCACTGCAAATGTAGGTAAATTCAACTTTACAAAAATTTCATTGGTGCAAAATGAGTGAAAAGGGGCCCAATACACTTGATCAAATCGTTAAGACTCCCCTCACACGGAACAATACGCACAGGCGTTTCACCTCTCTCAAGAGTTATAAGACAAAGATTCTCAAACGGACACTAAAGATGTTCAATCCCATGGCCATAAATGTGCAGATAATATCTCTCACCCAGGAGAAATTGCTTTTCTCTGTTTTTCTGAGTGAGAAGTCCTATATGATTTGATCAAGTATTTTAGGCCTTTTTCAGTCACTTTGCAACCACAAAGTTTTGCAAACCTGAATTTACTAATCTCTCCAGTGCTCATAAGAAGGCGAGACAAATCACAAAAATACTTCAATCTTTTGGCTGTCAAGCAAATATTGATTCAATCCAATCCATCCAGTTCTCTTGATGCTATGAATTTTGAAAAGTGGGAAGTGCAATACACGATACTTATCGCACAAGCCACAAAATATCTTACAATACTACACAGACGATACCCAGAAGAGCAAAAAGTCATGTCTACCCCGTGGCAAGGACATGAAAAAGTGCAAAAATTACATATAACAACTACTGCAAAAGGAACATTCACAAAAGGGGGACTTGGTGGTTGCTTGACGGCTAGCAGAAATTTGAAGTACTTCAATCAAATCGACCAGTTTCATGGATAAAACGTAAGAGTTAACTCAAGGATATCTGAATTTCACCAGGTAGGTTCTTATCACCATACCTTAAAAAGCTGCGTTAAAACCTCATTTTGAAGGACTACTGTGTCTAAATGGCCGTAATAATGCCAGGACTCCAGCGAGAAGATCTCGTTGTTGAATGTCAAAAGACGGAAAAAAGAGCAACGAAACATTTCCTATATCTTTAATACTATTGTTGTAAGCCACATTGATCTTTTAGTATCACTATCAGATCAATTTATCTTGGCATCACTATACGTACCTAAAATTTGTAATCTTATGCTGTGGCCTGTCTACAAAATCGTCTGACCCCATATCCCCATCTGAAAACAGTGAAAGCTTAGGATCGCATAATGCCACTGATTCATCCACCTAAAGAGACAAGAGGAGTAATTATTGCAACAGTTCGCTCAATCTTAACTAATCATTTTTCATACGACAGGGTGTCTCAAAAAATTTGTTCGACGTTTGATTAAACATTAAAATATAACAAAACACTGAACGGGATCTATAGTGAGATCACCATATTGCTGAGATTTTAAATCAATTTTAGACACCAGAAGCTAGCAAATCGGCTATATATTTACGGAGTTATGAGCTTTCGAAGATCAAGTTCGTGCGAAGGCTGAAACCAGACGCCCCTAAATTGCATATTTTGTGAAAGTAGAATCTCGTTTATTCAAAGCAAATCAAATGGAATGTCAAAAGCACTTTCGATAAACTATAACATTGAATCCAGCTTTCTATAACATTGAATCAAGGTTATGGATGCTTGGAGGAATCCTGTTCAGCACAATTTGAAATTGCCCCGTCTCTCATTGATTAAGTTTTCATTCCATGTTTTTAGATATTTGCATTCTTAAGTAAATGTTGGCATTGGTTACAAGAATTAAATAACTTTGGAAGTCCTATTTGGTTTGCTCAAATACCGAAAGTGGAAATGTGGAAGCTGCGTTATAACGAATGTGGAAAGGAGAAGAATGCAATTGTAGATTATGTAGACTTTTCGTGGCCCAGGTTGGGTTCTTGAGCTGATTTAAATTTGGTGCTCTGTATATACAAAATTAGCAAACAAAAATTGTAAATATTTGAAACATTGTAAAAATCTGTAAATTTATGTATATTTGTAGCTAATTATCTTGTATTTCATTTCTTTTTTAACAAATTTTACTTTTCTAGATAGTAGGCTTGAATTAGCTTTTATTTCATAGCTATTGTATATATGCCTACTTAAAATAAATTAATAATAATAATATGATCATAATATTAATAATAATAATAATAATTTTACTAATAATTATAATAATAATCGACGAGAGGTAAAACATTGGGCAATCTTCTTTTTTACCTCGATTTTAGGACGTCTTTTAAGAAAACAAGTCAGTTCGGGGCATCTGGTTTCAGCTTTCGCACAAACTTGAACTTCAAAAGCTTGTAACTCGGTGAATTCTTAGCGGATTCGCAAGATTCTGGCGTCTAAAATTGATTTAAAATCTCAGGAACAGGGTTATCTAACCAGGAGCATGATGTACATCTTATCGTTATTTTTCAAACGTCGAACAATTTTTCTGGGAGACCCTGTACAACAGATGCAATTGAGCGGTATGCAACACATAATACCATCGCTCTCATAGCAAGGAACCAACTGCAAAGCGTTCCGGTGTGATTAGGTTTCGGAGAAAAGTGGAAAATGTTCGGCAAATTTGTTACCAAAAGCGTACTCACTGCATCTTCTGCATCACCAACAAACATCCGTAGATCGGGACTGTTCAGAAATTGACGACATTCCTTGCAACGTTCTGGCACCTAAAATTTGGGGCGAAGATTAAATACTGCCTGTAACTGGTACTTTAAAAATCTTTGTTAAAAAATGATGTCTAGTCTTGAAAATATTGGAGATCTGACAGAGCAGAAGAGAAAGTGCTGAAAAGGTTGAAAATTACAGAAACGATAGGGTTGGCAGGATTTGCAATAGAAAATGCCAAAAGAAACAAATTTATAAAAATGTTAGGGGTGGAACACAGTGCTTTCTATACCGAGATAGCAACATTAAACAGCCATTATATCGTTCTTTTGCACCATACTCCTAGATTAGAACACAAAGATTCTATCATTTTTCATTGCTCTTTCGAACGTTATTGGGACTTTCTCATTTGTGTGAACAAAACTCCTTTTGAGATCAACTAGCTTCAGGAGCAGAGCACCTCAGACGTTTTCTGATAATCATTTGGTAGTTAATCACAAAAATTCGCACCAATCATTCAGTGTGAAAGTCTACCGTTACTTTTTTCAAATAATTATTTAATGGCTATATAAATAGTTAATATCAAAAATCATTTAAAATGACCATAAGCATGAAAAACTGAAAATTGTTCGAAGGATGCAAAGATCAAGCAATTAAATTCAACTATGGGAATGCTGAACGACTGTTGACAAGAACCCTTAACATTTACTTCATTTTAGTTCATAATCACTTAATTATTGAAAATCGTTTGTTATAAAAATGTATTGCCAGTAAACAGCAGAAGTCATATACACACCTTTTGCTCAACTTTGTTCCCTCCTGTTGTTTTCGCTTCATCCTCACTGCAAAAAGAAATTTTGCTCATAAATGAAAAAATGAACAAACCCATAGGAGCAGTCTCTTACAACACAGCTTCCTGTAAAAGGCAAGGTAAACTTAGACAGCCAATAACAGCCAATATGATTTTCTTATGTACGGTAAGTAAAGGGGTGACACATTTCCAATTGATCTACATTGCCTTGGTTAATGAATCAATGGATTGGTGAAGATGAAGTGGGAATTTTTTAAGTGTCCAGATCAAAGAACAGGGAAATTTTGCTGTTCACTGATCAGAGGGTTCACTGAACTTTTTTGAAGACTAGGGTGCGGCAATAAAATGAATAGTATTCACAATAATCTTACCTTGCTACAAAACCATTCTCCAATTTAATGTTCTGCAGTCCTTTTTTGGTCACCCTACTACGAGTTTGAGTCAAGTTTTTCTGACAAAATTTACAAAGGAAACTTGATTGTTTCGTTTCGGGGCTTATATTCGCTACCCTAACCCCCTTCTCTAATCTGTTAATGACCGTTGCAGAATATTTATCATCTTGAATGGAGCTCCAAACTTGATCAAATGGGACAGCAGCAAACCGGTCGGCCTTGCTGGTTTGAGACCTCTTCCTAACTTCACCAAACTAACGGAGCAATGAGGAAGAACATGACCAAAAAAACAGAATAAAATCGTTTGTAGCGAATTGTATATAACCTGTTTGAGATAGACTCCCTTCTCTCTTCTCAAAAGTCAGGCAAAGGAAAGCAGTCCCTGCTGCAAGAACAACAGCTTGAAAGCTTTCATTGCCCATCAGTAAAACGAGTAGATACGCAAGACTATTATTTTAATAATAAGGCATCTAGGCCAAGAAGGCCTCTAACCTAATTACAATTCAACTGAAATAACTATTACATGACGTAAAATTACAGAAAAAATAACATATTGTACTAATATATACTACAAATATGATGGTAAACTCTAAACATGGTATGTGAATTGCGAGACATAAGATATTCAGATTTGGAAATCCGTATTTATTTTGAAGCATTTCAACAATTAAGTTGCTACCAAATTAAGGCAGTACTTATCCTCTTGACTTATCAACCAGATGAATTTGTTCTTGACATTTAGCTGACATACATTTGGGTACAAATAAACTATCTTTGTTTCAAGAAGTTTTCTTTCATCTTGAAACGTCATTACCAATAGTCTTGATTCCAATTGACAGACAGTACTTGCAGTACCTGTCACATCTCAGTATCACGTTTTTTTCCAAATCTTCCAGCTTCAATTTCGAGATTATGTGCACTCATTCTCAGTTTTCAAAAGCATTGCCTTCTCTTGAAGTCATTTATAGTGTCCAGGTATGTTTCGAACTTAAAAACCGACTTTATCTGGGCATAAGTGCAAAGTTTTTTATCTTGCGTTAGATGTTCATTAAGATTAAATAAGGTGCAATGTTCGAAAAAACTCCTAACTTAGATTTAGTAGAGATGTTGTCGCTAGGTACCATATTATATTTTGCATGCAATTCACGTACCAATGATACCCAGTTAACATAACCTAGATCAGCAGCGTTGCACAGGAAGCAAAAGGACTTACAGGCGAGTCCATGCGGTTCAGAAACATTTAGTAAATTCAGTCTTGCATAAAATTTCAACATGGATACATGTCGATTCAACTGAAGGGGTATTCTTCCCAACTCAGCATAAACTGCATCAGTACAGGTTGTTGATTTCACCCACAAGGATATACTTGCAGGCAGAAAGGTGTAATTGTTCCAGCGTAACAAATTCTTCACTGCTTTATTATAAGGGCATGATCACCCCTGCAAACTTAACAATATGGACAATAAGACTACCCTTGTGGAAATTTTCGTATGAAAAGGCCTAGTCTTGAAAGAGAGCACTCTATCCTATTTTCCCAGTTATCTTCTGCAGGACATCTCAGTCACATCTTTATGCACAGATATACATTCAATGATCAAATCCCATGAGCAATGTCATTGATTGCCACGTTGATACTGGCTGCAAAGGCTAAAGTTATCACTTTCCAGGTTTCATTTGATAAATAATTGTCATAAACAAGTAAGAAGAAACTGGATACATAAGAAGGCTTTCTAAGTTGAATAACAGTACCTTGTTGAGTTAGCAGCATCAACCTGGCTTTCAGTTTTCAACTTCTTGTTTGGCTAAACGATAGCAAAGATAGTTAGGAAATTGATCTGTAGCAAATCATTAATATCAAGTACAGGCAGTACTCAAGAAAATAGGATTTGATACGAATGTTATGTTTTCCAAACAAGAATTCTTTGGCAAGAAAACAATGTTAATGCATGCAAAGATTATAGATAGCAATAGCTATTCACCCCTCTCATGGAGAAATGAGTCACTTTGACATACAATACAGGGTTTGTGCACATTTACCTGACTAGGAATTCTCAAGAATTCTTGAGAAAATGTTTGAGTTCAATTCAAAAGAGTTCATGTTTAAGTTTTAATGGTCTTTCATACTACACAAGAATTCTGATAAGAGCAGGAAGCATCCTTGAGAATTCTTGTCAGTTGATGTGCGCAGGGTATGCACTGCAAAGTATGACTCCACAAAGTATCCAATATTTTGCAAGGGCAGGCTCTTCCTTCAAATTGAAAGTATACACAGGCTTTTCATGAAAACATTGGAAAACATTGCACATTATATTATAGGAAAACATTGCCAGCAGCTGGAGACCTGCTTTCTTGGACAGTGTATTGGTCTAAGCTGCAGCTGAATTACAAAAATCATCACAAAGGTATCAAGCAGGAGGAAAGAAAGAATATATCTTTCATCAATCATACCTCTTCATTTTCTTCATTTGATTTGTTCCCATTATTTGACTCTGCTTTTCGTTTACTTCTTCAAATAAAAGAGATGTAACAATTATCATTCCCTTGCAGTCATGATACTGGAATACAACATAATTTGTTCATTGCCAGTCACATTGCCCAAAAATTCTTAAAGCCAATTTCCATTTCATATTATGCAATTCGCAAGTCATATATGATCTTTTGTTTGAAAATTGCATGGAAATGTTCACAATGTGATTTTGCAATGTCTAATTCTTATGAATGTTTGCATGTGAATTATTGTCTCAAATAAATGGTAACCAATTATGGAACAACTTCAAGAACCAAACAGACAAAGGTGACACACTGTACACCTTCAAGAAGAGATAGATATCATTGGGGGAATGAACAATTGCAATCCATATGAACAAGTTCAAACATTGAATTCACATGTGTTTGGAATTAGCAAATTGAAACTATTTTGCAAATGAAGTAGAAATGGGTCATCAGGAAAGCCTCTTTGTAAGTGTGCTCCATGTACTTTTATGTTTCTGTTTTTTACAGCAATCCTGCTGATGGACAATGGTCTGTCTCAAATTAGATGTCAAGTGAAAATGCCAGTGATTAACCACAGTTGCCATGCCTTGCATCAGTGATTCTGTATTATTGCAAATCACAGGTGACATCTAATTTGAGACAGCCACGTTAAAATCTCATTTCAGTATAAAATCATACTCATCAAAAATACCTTTTTCACACATTGAAACACAATTTCAGTGAAATATCTTTTGAATTCATAATGACCAATATAATTTCAAAATCATTATTCTCAACTCATCATTCATTTTATATTTGACATCAAATAGAATAACATAAAAAGTAATATTTTACCCTCTCTGGAAAAAGCTCTGAATAGTCCTTTGAATAGGGCCATTTTTCACCGATGTACCCTGAATGAAAAAAACATGTTAAAATGTATGAAAATTGTCATAGACACATCTTGCATGTTGGATAACAGAAGGTAAATACCATAGATCATCTTTCATGCTTTTGATTTTACAATTATATTTTCATTTTACAATTTCTGCCCACACAAACCTGGGAATCCTGCTTCTCTTTGCCATTTTCATGACCTGATTCACCATTTTGATGCCCAGAGTTGCTTGACTCACCGCCACTACAAAATAATAGTATCTTATTTATGCTTGGTTACCTTTTACAAAATGCAATGAGATGTTCTGTGGGTAGTCACTGTCCGTCTGCGAGTGGGGGCCCTTAGTCAATTGTCTTCTATTTGTGTTCTCTCAATTTTTAAAGTGCTTCTTACTTGCAGATACCATTGCTTGATGCCTAATGTGAGACAGATTTTAGCTTTTTCTTTGCAATTTTTCTTTCTAGCATTGTAATTTTCGAATTGTAAGTGCCTTTCATGGTGGGAACTCCGATGACATGGCAACGCCGGAATCATGGCACTATGGAATTACAGAACTGTGTCATAGGTATAAATTGTAGAAAATGAATTTCCTGGAATTTTTTCTAGTGACATCAAAGTTGCCAAGCTCCACGTTTTAACTTTCAATTGTTTTGTAAAATTGTCTGCGTTGTACTGGAAGATTAAATTGAAATATCTATGAATCTTGAATAACAAGAACACAAAGTAGAGACGGTACCAAATAGGCCCCCTCATTCCTGAATTTCCGCTACCTTTTCTGCCAAATTCCTGATACAATGCTCTCTTCTCTTGACTAGAATTATCATTCTGTTTAATAACTTTATGTTGGTACCTATTCACCGTTCTTTGACAGATGTCACCATTCTTTGACAGATGATGACAGATGCCAAATTATAAAACAAGCTGATATATTGTGGTGGCTATGAACCTAAACTGGTATTTTATGGTTGCCCGAACATGTTCCGAACAATTGTTCTTGTTTGTTTGCTATTCAAACGGGCCAAGTAACAGCATGGCCATCGATGGCCACAGCGTGGTTTTCAGAGACTGGCCTTTGTCTGAATCAGAAAAGTATGCAAGCAGCATCATTTAAGTGGATTAAGTCTGGCAATCACAATATCAAATAGCACTGAGGGGTCAAAGAAATGACGGAATGAAGGAACTGGATAGGAAAATCAAAGATGAGGCAAAGATTTCTACTCGTATTATTTTTATGTTACATTTATCTTTTCAAAACAGAAGCAGAACCTTACTTTGGAAAAAATTGCAATTAACGAAATAGCATTAATAGCACTGTCCGCCGCCCCTGGCTTCAAACATAAAAAAAACCTCTTTATCTACAAATCAGTGTGTGAGGAAATTCCTTAGACTGGGCTCTCATTCTTAGAAAAAGCACGTATGCAGATCATTCCTTCGATATAACTTGGGAAATTCAATTGAGCCAAGGAAATTCCAACTCTCAAATGATGCCAGGATGCCATGTAAATCCTACGCCGAAGGTACGCAGAGCCCTAAGCTTTCGTACACCAGGTATTTTCAGGGAGAGAGCATATACAATATATATATTTGATGATATCAAAAGAAACTGCTAATTCCCACAAGAAAAGATCGACAACAACTTCATGTTCACGCTAAGGTAGGCAGATTTTTGTTTGCCGTCACGCCAAGAACCGATTTATTGAAAAAATGACAACCGCTAAGCCAACAAAAAGTCAGGTCTACGCCGAAGATCTTTGGGCCTAAGTGCAGGGAATGCACTCTGGGAATGACGCAATCAATTCAGCACTCTTTCTCAAACGGTAAATTTTTTGGGAAACATTGCCTATTCAAACAATTTTGTAATGACTTACAGCAAAGATACTTTGACAATGCTTCAGAATGGCACACAAAAATTTCTCACTGTTTTCAGTAACAATGTGTGTGGTGAAAAAATTTCCCACCACTTATGTTTCTCCCAACGCACAATCAAACTATGTAAAAAGCGTGTCATGCTGATGTACAGTTTTCTGGGCTATGTGATGGTTTCGTCATGTTTATTTCCAAAATGGGAAACCATTTCCCAATTGGGCAACAGATTGTTTCCCATTTGGGAAACATTTCCCAATGGGGCAACATTTCCCACTTTGGAAAGCGTTTCAAAACTACTGGCATTCATTATTGCTGAAAGAAGCCACGCCAGTCAATCAAACAAAGACAGCTTTCTGGCACTAAGATGATAGATTACCATACCATGTCATGAGTACTCTCTCAGAGGTAACTCTGAGGGCATAAGCTGTAATGCTGCAGGCCTACGTCAGCTGTATAACTGCCATGTGTACCTCGCCTGCGTTAACCATTAAATAAATGTTGCTGTGCTTGCTGCTTGGCCTTTTGGCTGGATTGATAAGAAATGTTGCAAGCAAAATTACCTTCACCTGTCAAAATTGGGCTTCCTTGGACACCCCCCGCAAAGTTCAAGGATTTTTATGAACATACCTTGCACTACTTGAAGCATCATCAGAGTTTTTTGCATGCATTCTATTGTGTCAAGTCTTTCATCAGCAGAGATATCTTCTTCGTGAAAAAGTGCTAGGCCCATTTGTGACAATGCTCGTCGATTTTCGCGCCAAAAAGATCATCAGCCTCCTATTCGAGTCCCAGCAAAATCGATAGAGAGACTAAGCATAGAAAATGCACATACATTAAGTACAAAAATTTTCGGCGGATAAAATTTCGGACAATAAACTTCGGCGAAAATATTTTCGGACACATTTTTGGTATTTCGGACAAATAAATTTTCGGACAACATTTTGACTAGTTTTCGGATCATCTATGCAAAATCACACCAGATTTTAGATTTATTGAAACAAACACCTTCATGAAGTTTGGAATAGAGCCGTAACATGTCCTAAAGTCCCTTCTAACATAGAATTTTTTCAAACAGAATAGCAAAAAAACACTAATTGTCTTTTTTCTACTCGTATTAAATTGTAGTTGGCGTCATGTCATAGGCACTTTAAATCTGCAAACGTTTCTTCTTGTTCAATGTTATCTTTGATAGCATCATCAATTTTGACCATTTTGATATGAATTCTTTTCGAATTGCATCAGCAATAGTGAGAGCATGTACATCGTTACAGACGAAGAGGACGTTGTTGTTATTTGTTCTGACCATATGTTCCGACTAATGACAATAATATTGGATTGGAAACAGTTATTTTTTCAAAAACCTTGCATGTTTATAATAATCTTTCGTAACGTGCTGGAGATTCGAGTTCAGATTTCTTGTCTTGGTTCCTATTGGCATTCAACTCACACTGCGCATGCGCATATCTATGCAAAATTTTTCGGCGTGACAAATTTTCGGACAACTTCATATTTCGTACAAATAAATTTTCGGACAA
>REGL01001338.1:0-14447 GCA_004194395.1 Aurelia aurita complex sp. Pacific
TAGATTTTGTGATTTCATTTGCTACCGCAATGTTAGGTCATTTGTGTATACGCAAGAAGAAACACATTTTCACTCCCCCCATCCAAGTGCACAAAAAGGATGGGTCCCATTCAAGACCTGAATTTACACGTTGCGTGGAAATTCAATTCAATAGGTAAATGACATAATATCAAAGCTGTGGCGGAAGCGGTGACAAAGATGGCGCATTGAACAAGACGCAACAGAGCCATAAAACCACCAGCCATCACACAAACTTCATTCAAATCTTCTACCATCCAACTGAGCCATATACCAAGCGCCTGTAACGTAGGCCACACAGGTAACGGGGGAAAATTAGTATAACAGTAACAAGTACCTCTCTTTTTACTTGAGTGTTTGCCAAATTTGCCAGTTTTGTCTAGATTAGATCAGGCCAACCACGACAATGTTTGTGATACAAACAGCTCCGATCTTTTGCAAATTTGGCGAACGCCAAAATAAAAAGAGCAGTACTTGTTACTTTCATACTAATTTTTCCCCGTTACCTGTGGGAAGGGAAGGCAGTCCTTGACAGTTTTCTGTACTGCTTGTACATTTTGTTATGTGGCTACACCCCCTATTACCACTGTTCGCAAAAGTGGAAAAATACATTGAAGTTTAATCAAGTGATCCGTCCATGCAGGCTAAGAAGTCCCCTGGGTACCAGACTCTCTAGTCTGGTACCCAGGGTAGCTAAGAAGGCGCATTGCTATGGCTAATAACAAGCAATATGTAAAAAGTTCGCGTAAAAAAATTTACTTAGTTATTCGTTTGACACCGGTCACAGGAAATTGTCAGACAAGAATCGAAAGATGAAAAATGCCTTATTTGAATTCAGTGCGTTCGAAATTTTGGTTTCCTGACTGGCAAAATTCAAACAAATGCATTATTTTCATCCACGTTTCTTTTGTTTGTGATCTTGCCTTTGATCTGTGTCAGACGAAAATATTCAGCGATGGATGCAATTTTCAACAAGATTATGGTGAAATTGCAAGGGCAGCAACGCGTTTACCAAAAATCTGAAGGTCCACGTTTATTGGAACAGAATTTTGTAGGTTGGAAATACGTCCCAAGCCACGCAATTCACCCTTAACATAACACCCCCCCCCCTCTCCCCGAAACAGATTGATGAATTGATGAGAAACACTTTTCATCAAATCAAATCATGGTCACTAACATACAAATGCGTAACAAACAGTAGAAATAACGTACGCAATAAGTCATGTAAAACGAAGTCATCTTCTATAAATTAATCTAAATATAGTCGCAAAAAGTTCTACATTTATATAGTTCTGAAAGAAGAACAACTGCCTCAAAGTTTAATACCAATTTCGCTCAATCTAAAAACGTTGAGTTACAAATTAAAGTCAAGTATAATTTACCCCCAACATCGTGGCCAAATGGCATTACCGACCTCTTTCAGCCTTTCTCGCATTGATGCGAAAATCAGGCTATATCTAGCTAGAGTGGTGTCGCCCATTATGGCCGGTTAGCACGAGAAATGAAATTTCAGGAGACTGGGAACTAGTAATCAAATTGCAATTGCGCAGGAAATCTTTGCTAACATCTACTTGGTTTTTTTCATTGGGCGACACCACTTTATGAACGTTTTGCATGACAGAATTACGAAGAAGGTCCAAATACTACGGAAAACATTGGCACTTTGGAAGAGGAGGTAAAATGCAATCCTCATTTGGAATATTTGACGAGTAAAAGGCGTTTAGGGAATTAAATCAACTGAATTTTTAGAGAAATCGCCATACGGAAATCACAAAACAGAAACTTTTTGCTACAAGGCACAAAAATTCTATCCTATATAAAATAAGCAAAAAATTTAGGACATTTGGTACAAATGTGTCAAGTAAAGGGTCATGTTTTGAAAGGCTCTTGTTTTTACCAAAAATATATTTTCCTACCACACTTAACTGTAGGTAAAAATTTTGCAAAGGAACATCTTCTAAACGTTTGCAGAGAAACGAAAAATCTGTCAAAAAACAAACTCAACAAAGTTCCATTTCCTGCATTTCATCTCAGGTTTGTGTAAAGTACTTGATATTTTTTTTACAGTTCAATAAGACCTCTTAGATGAAAGAGGCCTGAGCTCCTCTATGCAAATCACTTGAAAAAAGGTCATGTACAGCCCCTAGATAGACCATTTAGCCATACTACAAAAGAGTCTCGATCGAGCGATATCTTTATGAACTTCTATACAAAAGGTTGAGTGGCGTTAGAGGCTCTGTCACTGTCGTTCACATTGAAGACTCTGCGAAATATACCGAAATATCATTCGATTAGGACTCTTTTATGAACAGCTTAAAGGTCTATTGTATGGTTACCAGGTGAAAAAACCCATGCAAATACCATCAAGCCCTTATTACCTAGACTTAATGACTTTTTCGTCGCTTATTTCCCTGCGTTCTTTGATTTGCTGATATCACTTGCCAATAGGGACTCATACCATTACTCTTATAAAGTGGGCCCCCTTTAGGCCCATATGGAGTGGTTCCGTATTTACCAATCTAATTGCTAGAATTTAGTTTGCAACCAATAAGGAGGCGCTATTTAGACAGTTTTTGTCGTTGCATACAAAAAACGGTTGATACGGCCTAGAGTTCTCGTAGCTGCGATGGATCTATTTTGTTTCTACAGAGGAAGATTACTGCTTGAAAGGTATGTATTTTGAGATTCGTAGGTCGGGAAAACATTGCTCTTTGTACTAAAAGTTTGCTTTTCTTTATTGAAACTCTTTAAACCAGACTTTAAAGCGATTTTGTTGAATGTACGAGAACTCCCACTAGTTTAGTAGGCCATTTTCAAACAGAGGGGGCCCACTTTATAAGAGTAATGGTATGAGTCCCTATTGAGCAAGCGATATCAGCAAATCGAAGAACGCAGGGAAATAAGGGACGAAAAATCAAAAGAATACTTATTAACTACAACTAATTGCATAAACAGTACGCCAAATGTTTCTACAACTTACGTGTCCATGCAGACTTTGATTTGAATTTCTTCGGCAAGGTTCTACTCCTTCGGAAATCTCCGATCGGAACATCGGAATCTTCGTCATTATCATCGTCGTCAAGGCTACCACTTCTTTNATTTCAGCAGCAGCCAATTTCAGAGAAAAAGGTAAGCATATAGCCTTACTTTTTGATGAAAAATCAGCGTTTTCAGCAACAGCCAATTTAAGAGAAAAAGGCAAGCCTATAGCCTTACTTTTTGATGAAAAATCAGCCATTTCAGCAGCAGCCAATTTCAGAGAAAAAGGTAAGCATATAGCCTTACTTTTTGATGAAAAATCAGCGTTTTCAGCAACAGCCAATTTAAGAGAAAAAGGCAAGCCTATAGCCTTGCTTTTTGATGAAAAATCAGCCTTTTCAGCAACAGCCAATTTTAGAGAAAAAGGTAAGCCTATAGCCTTGCTTTTTGATGAATAATCTGCTACCTGGTGTTGCGTTTCGTGCAAGGAAAAAATAGAGTTGTGCAATAATCATCTGTTCTAACTTTCAAGATGTGTAAGAATTGCTCCTACCATGTGTTACAATTGTCCCGTGTTACAGGGGCAATTGTAACACTCAACCACTGATTTTTAAACTATCACAGCGTCACAAAAAATTTGTTCCATGTAATGGAATCTAAGCTCTATTCATTCCAAAAGATGCAACTACAATATCATCTACCTCCAAGAGCGCAATTAATAATTGTCTAGACGATGTGGCTGACTTTCCAAAATGTGTTACAATTGACCCCGGTCTCTCCTACTAGTACTAGTGAAAAATGAACTTGGCCAGTGCAAAACGTAGCGGGGCAACTACTTTTTGTGAGCTTGACAGAGCTGGGCTGACACTTTCTATGTATGAACGGGGCAGTAACTACAATGAAGTTTGAAATGTAAAATCACTCATTTTGAGGACAAAATTGTGAATCATGCAAGCTGAGAAGTGCTTGGAAGGTGCATTTCCCGATATTTCCTTGTCAGTTGCTTGCAAAACGATTCACCAGTCATTATCTTCAAAGTCAATCTTTTCGTTGATAAAGACTCGTTAGGGCAAGAATTGAATTTGTTATGGTCTTTGGCTAATTCAACGTTGGTACTATACAACATCTGTTGTTCATGAATACGGGACAGATACATGTTTTAAGGAAGGGTGACGGGGCAGATGGTTTTTTTTTCAATAATTTCATACAGGGTGAGCCGATTCTCTTACAAGAATTTTCTTCTCCACCGGCCATGTAATATAATAAATCTTGCAATGTCCCTAATTAAAGCATAACTTGCAAAGGTGATATTTGAAAGTAAACCAATACATCAACCTACGTCTTGACTAAGCCTTGAAACAATAGGTCATGATACACACCGAGATACACACCCTTAATCAATAATTGTAATAAGTTCTCGTAAAGTAGTTATTAAGAGTTACTGTGGTTAATGTGTGGTTTAATAAATCAATAAATTCTAGTAATTTGGCGTTCTGTTTGTCAAGAAATGGATTCCACATAGGTTGAAATCGTTCATCATTTAACGACTCAACATAATGACGTGTAATTCCAGATAAATTGTTGCTAAACGATGCTTTTGAATAAAATGATTTCGAAATGTAAATGTAACGAATAGACTAGTGTGCATTGAAATGAACGCCTACTCGTGACATCTGAAAGCTGTCGAATTTTGCAGCACATTAATCTGCAATGTCGTCAAAGAGCTGATGATTACAGTTATTAAATGCAGCAGCAAGGAGAAATACTTTGAAAATCACTTTCAATACACTTGAAAAGTGCAGGAGGGAGGAATAAGAGACAAATCAACGTGTTCTGGTCAAAAGCTTCAAAATCGAGCTGAATAACGAAACAATTTGAGAAGTATTTTCGTCTGACACTGGTGACAGTAAATCACCAGATGAACAGGAACAATTGCAGCGATTCTATACTCGCTTCTTCTCTTGGGCGTCTTTCCTGACGATTCGCTTTGGCGAGTGTCAGACGATAAATTTAGCAAAATTTGCCATACTTTTCAATTTTTCATAAAATTTTATCCAAAACAATCCGACCTAAAATTGGTACTCGGTGGTACTCTTTTTGCTATATATACCGGGTGCGCCAAAATAAACTATGCACGTTTGGCAGGCCACAATAAATTGTACACAGGTCTGATTTTGGAAATTTATGACTTAATCGTTAGCAGAAAGCCTGAATTAGATACTGGGATTTTTGCAATTTTTTTCATTTTCAGGTTTTAGAGCTAGAAGCGAGTTTCCTAAAATGTTAGTTTTCGAAAAAGACTGAAAACGATCAAAAACATCGATCAAGTTTTCCAAAGAATCGACATGAATGGGCAAAAAGAGAACTTGTTCGTGGTGATTTGGGATTTAAACATCGACCAATTGTAATCTGCTGTACGAGAATTCGTACTAAACCCCCAAATCCCCCTGAAAACGTTTTCTCTTTGTTCATTCATGCTGAATTTTTCAAAATTTGATCGATGTTTTTCGATCGTTTTCAATGTTTTCGAAAACGACCATTTTAAGAAACTCGCTTCTGGTTCTAAAAACTGATAACGGAAAAATTTGCAAAATGTCCTAGAATCTAATTCAGGCTTTCTGCTAACGATTAAGTCATAAATCTTCAAAATCGGTTCAGTGTGCGATTTATTGTGACCTTCCAAACGTGCATAGTTTATTTTGGCGCACCCGGTATATGGAGCAGTTAGGGCAGTTGGAGCAGTATTTAAATCAACAGAGAAATTGCTAGCCTGGCATCCAGAAATCCGGTCTGGTTATCAGCGGTTCTCATGCTAAGAAATTATGAGAAATGGAAAATGCAGCGAGGGAGGCACTTCTCCGCAGCACTATTTTCGTTCACACCAGCTAGATTCCCGTTGTTACCGCGTTTGGGTGGGCAGGCGTACTGGACGCTAGAAAAGCGCTTTGCATTTTTAGACCGTTATCATTTTAGACCCCTTCCGAGGGACCCAGGACTTTCAATCGAAAACGAGATCAGGAAACCACATTTTCAGATTCTGAACGTTGTATCTGACTCAAATTGACTATGAACAAACAGCAGAAGCAGAAACTGAATTGGTGTTGTTATTGTCGCTTCTGCGACGGTAAAACCGGACAAAAATCTCGATCGGCGACAAATGCTTGTCGCCTTTGTGCTCTAATCAGAATATTGCTTAGAACCACTGCACTGTCTATGTTAGAACATAGGAATACTCTCCTATGCAGAGGTTCCCCTCCCCTGTTTTTGCATTGCAAGGATTAGGACAGCGGTTTAATCTTTATTGCAACACTGGTTTGAAGAAACATTCATCAAAGTACAGCAGTTTTGGAAAACTGCTTTTTGCTATTTTTGAGGCGTTTCAGTCTCGATGGTTTTGAGAGAAAAAATAGCAGGTGATTTAGGCCATATTTTGAATCAGTATCAGGCTAATCCGTTTCTGGAAGCGTACGGACATGAGCCGTAGTTGTAGCGGCATCAGTTCAGTCAAAAGAGTGAAACTGCGACATGTATTGAGTCTACAGTAGCAACAAGAAAGAATGTGAAAGTTCGTACAAAATGCGATTTATAGTTCTGCACCCATTTTCGACCCATTTAACTGTGCAGACGTAGGAGAAACCTCAGGTCCGCCTCTAGGCTGGGCACCGCATCATATTCTTTGAATAATCATGGTTGAATCGAGTCGAAAGGAGTGGCTATGCAGCCTTAGCGTTATAAATAAAGAAACCAAACAGTTATGATTTCAATACTGGTGGCCTAAGGATTACTCTAAGCATTTTATCTTAAACCTATTAGATTTTGTGATTTCATTTGCTACCGCAATGTTAGGTCATTTGTGTATACGCAAGAAGAAACACATTTTCACTCCCCTCATCCAAGTGCACAAAAAGGATGGGTCCCATTCAAGACCTGAATTTACACGTTGCGTGGAAATTCAATTCAATAGGTAAATGAAATAATATCAAAGCTGTGGCGGAAGCGGTGACAAAGATGGCGCATTGAACAAGACGCAACAGAGCCATAAAACCACCAGCCATCACACAANCGCAATGTTAGGTCATTTGTGTATACGCAAGAAGAAACACATTTTCACTCCCCTCATCCAAGTGCACAAAAAGGATGGGTCCCATTCAAGACCTGAATTTACACGTTGCGTGGAAATTCAATTCAATAGGTAAATGAAATAATATCAAAGCTGTGGCGGAAGCGGTGACAAAGATGGCGCATTGAACAAGACGCAACAGAGCCATAAAACCACCAGCCATCACACAAACTTCATTCAAATCTTCTACCATCCAGCTGAGCCATATACCAAGTGCCTGTAATGTAGGCCACACGGGTAACGGGGGCAAATTAGTATAACAGTAACGAGTACCTCTTTTTTTACTTGAGTGTTTGCCAAATTTGCCAGTTTTGTCTAGATTAGATTAGGCCAACCACGACAATGTTTGTGATACAAACAGCTCCGATTTTTGGCAAATTTGGCGAACGCCAAAATAAAAAGAGCAGTACTTGTTACTTTCATTCTAATCTTTCCCCGTTAACTGTGGGCAAGGCACTTGACAGTTGTCTTTACTGATTGTACATTTTGTTATGTGATGCCAATTACCACTGTAAACTAAAAAGTGTGGGAAAATACATTGAAGGTTAATCAAGTGATCCGTCCGTGCGGGCTAAGACGGTGCTAATAACAAGCAATATGTACAAAGATCGCTTTAAAAAATTTGCTTAGTTTTTCGTTTGACACCGTTCACAGGAAATTGCCAGACAGGAATCAAAAGATGAAAAAATTAACAGTGCTTTATTTTAATTCAGTGCGCTCGAAATTTTGGTTTCCTGACTGGCAAAATTCAAAAACAAATGCATTATTTTCATCCACGAATCTTTTGTTTGTGATCTTGCCTTTGATCTGTGTCAGACGAAAATATTCAGCGATGGATGCAATTTTCAACAAGACTATGGTGAAATTGCAAGGGCAGCAACGCGTTTACCAAAAATTTGAAGGTTCACGATTATAACGGAATTTTGTACGTTGGAAACACGTCCCAAGCCACGTAATTCATACCTTTAACACAAACCCCCCCCCCCCCCTCTTCCCGCAACAGATTGATGAATTGATGGGAAACACTTTTTCATCAAATCAAATCATCGTCACTAAGATACAAATGCGTAACAAACAGTAGAAGTAACGTACGAAATAAGTCATGTAAAATGAAGTCATCTTCTATAAATTAATCTAAATGTAGTCGCAAAAAGTTCTACATTTATATAGTTCTGAAAGAAGAACAACTGCCTGAAAGTTTAATACCAATTTCGCTCAATCTACTTGATAAGATAACCGTTGAGTTACATATTAAAGTGAAATATAACTTGTTCCTAACATCGTAGCCAAATGGCAACGAGTTACCGACCTCCTTTCTCGTATATTGATCTGCGAAAATCAGGCCATATCTAGAGTGGTGTCGCCCATTATGGCCGGTTCGCCAGAGAAATGAAATTTCAGGAGACTGAGAACCAGTACTGACATTGCAATTGTGCAGCCAAAGTTGACGTTTAGGTTAAGTCTCACCGAAATTTTTGCGTTAAAAGCACTCAATGGTAAACAAATACAGGGAGGTAAAAGAGTTTTTCTTGGTAGAACTATAGTAGAACTATGCACCGCAGAGTACTGTAACTTGTTTGCCGATCGGCCACAATGGGCGAAACTCGAAGAAAATGCCGTTTTACCCCCATCTTCAAAATAGTCTAAAATCAGTATGATTATTTAACGTAAAAACTCAACCGTCTCAAATGTTGTACGTACTCCATTAGATGGTGATATAACCTGGCTATACTTATTGTTTTCATTAATATCTCTTTGAGGATCCAATTCCAAAGTTTGCCACGACATCATTGGCGAATAATAGGCGAAACCACTTTATGAACGTTTTGCATGGCAGAATTACGAAGAAGGTCCAAATACTACGGAAAACATTGGCACTTTGGAAAGAGGAGGTAAAATGCAATTCCATGCGGACTTAAGCAAAAAAATTCCGGAACTCCTCGTTTGGAATATTTGACGAGTAACAGGGTCTTAGGGAATTAACCCAACTGAAAGGCTTTCGGGAAATCGTCATACGGAAATTACGAAACAGAACCTTTTTACCCACAAGGCACAAAAATTCTGCTGTATCCCATACAAAATAAGCAAAAAATTTAGGACGTTTGGCACAAATGTGTCAAGTAAAAGGACGTGTTTTGAAAGACTCTTGTTTTTACCAGAAATATGTTTTCCTACCACACTTCACTGAAGGTCAAAATTTCGCAAAGGAACAAGGCGTCTTAGAAGAAAGAGGCCTGAGCTCCTCTATGCAAATCACTTGAAAATAAGGTTATGTACAGCCCCTAGATAGACCATTTAGCCATTCTACAGAAGAGTCTCGATCGAGAGATATCTTTATGAACTTCTACACGAAAGGTTGAGTGGCGTTAGAGGCTCTGTCACTGTTGTTCACATTCGAGACTCTGCGAAATTTACCGAAATATCATTCGATTAGGACTCTTTTATGAACAGCTTAAAGGTCTATTGTATGGTTACCAGGTGAAAAAACCCATGCAAATACCATAAAGCCCTTATTACCTAGACTTATGACTTTTTCGTCGCTTATTTCCCTGCGTTCTTTGATTTGCTGATATCACTTGCCAATAGGGACTCATACCATTACTCTTATAAAGTGGGCCCCCTTTAGGCCCATATGGAGTGGTTCCGTATTTACCAATCAAATTGCTAGAATTTAGTTTGCAACCAATAAGGAGGCGCTATTTAGACTGTTGTTGTTGTTGCATACAAACAACGGTTGATACGGCCTTGACTTCTCGTAGCTGCGATGGATCTATTTTGTTTCTACAGAGGAAGATTACTGCTTGAAAGGTATGTATTTTGCGATTAGTAGGTCAGGAAAACATTGTTCTTTGTACTAAAAGTTTGCTCTTCAATATTGAAGCTCTTTAAACCAGACTTTGAAATGATTTTGTTGAGTGTTGAAGAACTCCCACTAGTTTAGTAGGCCATTTTCAAACAGGGGGTCCACTTTATAAGAGTAATGGTATGAGTCCCTATAGAGCAAGCGATATCAGCAAATCAAAGAACGCAGGGAAATAAGGGACGAAAAGTCATAAGTCTACTTATTAACTACAACTAATTGCATACACAGTACGCCAAATGTTTCTACAACTTACGTGTCCATGCAGACTTTGATTTGAATTTCTTCGGTAATGTTCTACTCCTTCGGAAATCTCCAATCGGAACATCGGAATCTTCGTCATTATCATCATCATCATCAAGGCTACCACTTCTCNAGTTTAGTAGGCCATTTTCAAACAGGGGGTCCACTTTATAAGAGTAATGGTATGAGTCCCTATAGAGCAAGCGATATCAGCAAATCAAAGAACGCAGGGAAATAAGGGACGAAAAGTCATAAGTCTACTTATTAACTACAACTAATTGCATACACAGTACGCCAAATGTTTCTACAACTTACGTGTCCATGCAGACTTTGATTTGAATTTCTTCGGTAATGTTCTACTCCTTCGGAAATCTCCAATCGGAACATCGGAATCTTCGTCATTATCATCATCATCATCAAGGCTACCACTTCTCTGTGAACGACCAAGGCTTCCACCTCGATATGAATCAGAGCTTCGAACTGAAGCTGTGTCACTCTTGCTCTCACGAAGCGATAATTTATCGTTCAATTTTCGTCTCAAAATGTTCGCAGCAGCGGAATCATTGGTATGAAACATCGACATTTCCGTTGCAAAATAACTAGGCCCTTTACGCTGCCCTGTGTTTGATCTTGATGTTGCGTCGTTTGCCGATTTGTCGCCGTTACTATCATATCCACTCGTCAGATCAGTTTCGCGCCGTCGTGAAGCTCCTCCGTATCGTGGCGGATACCGCATGCTAGTGGGTGGCATATACGTAGCAGTTTTGCTAGCTGTTTTCGATACTGCATCATCAGCGACTTTCGTACTGCCGTTAACGCCTTTTCTTGAAGATGGTCTCGAATCTGTCCTATCAACTGCAAGAATATCTGTTACTTCAGTCCTTCTCCTTAGCAGTTCAATCTCTTGTTTTAGATTTACATTTTCAGCAAGCAGCTTTGAGTCTATAATTTCTTTCCTCAGTAAATCTTTTTCGTCACCCTCGTAAGCAGACTCCCCTGAACTATCCATTTCATCCAAACTGTTTTCTCTGCTGACATTAACAATCCCTGTGTTTATAATTCCGTTATTCCTCTCAATAACATATTTATGTCCGCTTTCGATTTTCTTGATCGTTTCGTCGAGTTTTGTGAGTTCAGCCTCAATTTCCTTTGCTTTCACTCTCACCATTTTATCATCGAAATCTCTTCGTTTTCCGCCAATCTTCAAAGCGACAACCTCATCCAAAACGCTCCCAAGCTTTCCCCGCACACTAGCAAGCTCGTTTTTCAATTCATACATCTCATCTCGCAATTGCTTGATTTCACTCAACTTGATCTTAGACATCGGACTTCGAACGATCGCGACAGTGTTATTCTCGTCTTTCGTAGTCTTCAGCATGCCTTCTAGATGGGTAACATCCTCCAGCAACTCAGATTCCGCCCTATGATACGCTTTTCGCAATAAGTTTATATCAGTTTTTTCTCCATCTTGCTTAGGCCCATGATTCTCTCCACCAGGCTTCATTTCACCGCCTAGAAAATCTCTCAAAAGCTGCAAATCTGCTGCAGTATTTTCTATCGCATCTTGCCAATTCTCTTTTTGCTTCATAGCTTGTCTGTCTTTCTCTACCAACTGATTTTGAACACCGACAAGTTCCTCTCTTAATTTCTGGAAATTCTCGGCGCATCTTTCCTTGTGTGTCTCAAACTCTCGTTTAGTATCTTCCAAAGCTCTCTTCGCGACAGCTTTTTCCCTTTCAATTCGCTTGATATGCATTTGACTACTTTCTAATTCCTCATTTTGCTCTACATTGAATTTCCTTGCTTCTTTTATTTCCAATTCTAAATTCTTACATCTGTTCACCATCCTGTTTTTCTCCCCCGTTTCTTCATCTTTCTGGATCTCAAGCTCGTGTACCTTCCTTGTCTTTTCACGTAACTGTGCCTTCAGTTCCTCGATTTCTTTTCCCTGCTTTGCTAAGGCATCTTGAGCCAAGCTTGCTTCTTTGGACACTTTGTCTAAACTCTCCTCCGTATCTTCCAACGTGCACATCAAATTTTCATACTTTTCCTTCTCATTACGCAGGCCTTTCTTCAAATCATCCACCCTCTTTTTCAGATCTTCAGCCTCACTCTCATTATCATCTCGCTGCTTCCTCAAAAATGCCAGCTCCGTTTCGCTCGTCAATTTCCAGCTTTCAAGTCTCGCTACTTTCTTCCTCAAATCATCATTATCTTCTTCTTCTTGCTCCAAATGCTCACGCAAACTTTCCAACTCTTTCGACATCTTCTCATTCTGCAATCTTAGTTCTGCCTCGCTTTCAAGTACCCCGTCCAGCTTCTTGTTCACATCGAGGTTTTGGATCATCTTTTCGTGTTTGAATGTTTTCCACTGGCTTTCAAGATTATCATACATTTCCTGCAAATCCATCTTTTCTTCTCTCTCCTTCTCCAAGGTGTAATGCAAGATATTACTCGTTCTGTTCAAATTTGAAATCTGTTGTTGATACGTTCGCTCTTTCTTGCTTGCTGCATCAAGTGATTCTTTCACGGTAACATGAACCTTCGTCATATCTTGAAGCCTGCAAAACATGAACAAAAATGACTGTTAGGATCAATAAACTCAAATTCTTTACATGTGTTTATCATGCAAATAGTGCTGAGCATTAATAGGGATGTACAATCTTGCCCTTTTCTCATAAAATGATTTCATACCCCCCGTTACGACTAATCTTTTCTCCATTGTCATGAAAATGACAACAGGCGAAAGTTTCAACCAGTTTCGACCCCCATACCATCCTTTGAAATCCCTTTTGAAAATCTGCTCCCACATTTTAGAAAGTCTTGCACTCTTAGTGATCTAAAAAAACTGAAACTTATTGGAAATTCACGAAAATTTGAGCGAACAATCATGAAAATTTATCAATGTGCATCTGTTCCAAGGATCGGGTAGATTTCAGAAATATCGCAACGACTATAAATCGGTTAGACTCATTACATAAATCTCAGCATCGTTCATTGAATTGAATGGTTTAAAAATCAGATAAAAATATCGAACGAATACAAGGAATCACGCTGTAAGTCTACATCGAATCGAGAAAGAAAAGAATAGTGGTCGACGATTTGCTTCCCAATGAAAAATATTTGAAAAATGGATTTTCAAATCGTACAGAAATGGATTTTGTCAAATCATCTTCTTAAAACGTTCATGTTCCCTTCAAGACAACAAACATCTTTTGAAGTTTGCAATTTACAGCATTTCTCTACATATCAAACTTGCGTTCGATTCAATTCACAACGGCGTTCAATTCAATAGAAGTAGACATGCTTCGAGTCTATTCAGTGACCTAGCAGCATTAAAAAAATATAATTACTGCTGCGGGGGCGTAAGGTACTAAGGTGACGCTGCGAAGGAGAAACGAGTAGTAAAAGTTACCAAGCAGTTTCTCAAAAGTTATATTAATACGTCATAGAAGATACCCCACCCCTTCCAGAAACTTACAGCACTTGTCCGAGCACCTTACGCTATAATAAATCCAAGCTGATTTTGGAATTTTAAGGCGGTACTTTGCATATGCTGGAGACTGTCAACGTCCAATAGATATTTTAAGTGTTAAATCCGTGTCCAGGCAAAAAAGAAATAAGCAGGAATGTGGATCCCAATAAATATGATTTATCACCGACAGCTATTCTAGGATTGAAATATATTTAGAAAACATAGAGAGTCTTTGCATTAGATTTTGACGTCAGTGTGTATAAGGGCGTTCCCCATTAGTCACATGTGTTACGTTAACATGGGATTTTGTAAATTTTCAGATCCTTACATGAACAAAAGCAAATGTACTTGGAAACCTATTTTCAATTACAAATTCCACACGAAATTGAGAAGTACATTTTAAATCATAGAAGTCACACTCTGACGAGAACGTAGGTTCGATCGAAATGCCTCAGTGTGCCAAAAATCTGCCTGTTTCTTTGCGTTCGCCTCCACCTCCTCCGTGGTATATAATTCATAACAACCAGATTTAGTCTGCAGTTTTTCTTATTATCGTAAAAGCTCTATATATTAAGGCCCTAGTAGCCCTTAAAAATAAAAAATTGGTCGAAAAATCGGAAAAAATATATATGAAAGGATATTTCGTCAGCTTTTCAATGAAATAATCCGTTTTGCTTTACCTGCCATATTTTCAGAGATATGATCATTTTAAGATCGACTGGTCAGAGCAATAAATCCCTTTATCTATTTCC
>REGL01001338.1:24009-40223 GCA_004194395.1 Aurelia aurita complex sp. Pacific
AAATCCTCCTCCTCGCTCCCATCTATACAAATTTCAACAAAGGCCTTTTGCTTTGCTTCACTGCAATGTTTTGTCTCGCTACTTTTATGACCCGCGTTTTCAATGCGATGGCCATTCAAATCTTCTGTATTGGACTTTGTGGAGTTAATTACTTTCCTCAACGAGCCACCAACCTTGATGCTATTGCTGCCTCGCGCAGCAGATTCCTTCTGCTGGGATCTCCCCGATGCAGCTCTAGAAATTTCCCCTTCATTCACCATCTCCACACCAAAGGCAAGCCCTTCCTCTTTGCAAATCGCAACTTGACGTTCTTCTGCAGAACAACCCTCCTTTGAAGCAAGCGTGTTACAACCTTCCACTCTCCAGTGCTCTCCACGACAAATGAATGCAAAGTGATCATTAATTTCATAGCAATCAACTGTCTCGTCATTAATCACTTCTCCTTCGTGGCCTATCGTTGATAATTCCTCCGTTTCCGGTACAAGATTGATACCATCGATGCAGTGAAGATGCTTTGTTTCTTGAGCCTCCTCTGAACCTCTGGTCTGCTCTGAGCTGAAACCTTCACATCTGTTCTCATAAATGCTCTTCGCTGGTCTTATTTGTTGCTCTATAAATTCAGTCACGCCTTGATCGCTTTCGTCCTCAGCTTCTATATTTACTCGTTCTGAAATACTTTCTCCTTCCCAAATCGGCGGCACGCTTTTCATAGGATCAACACCATTGATAGCATTTTGGCGTGCGTCTCTCCCGAGTGTTTTCGAATTACGCAAATCCTTCGACTGTCTGCAAATGCCGATACCAGACGTTTCCATGGCAATAAAATTCATGTCATCACTGCCAGATTCGCACCTTGTTGCCAAACTATTACCATCAACAACTTGATGCCTTATCCTTTCCTCATCCGAAATCATCCCTTCAGCACCATTTAACACCACTTTTCCAAGATTAACGACTTCCACGTTACTCGAAAATCCTTCCCGGTAACTTTCCTCCATTTTTGAGAGATCGTTCGAATTTATATCATGGGTTATATTTCGCTTACAAGCTTGTCTCTCTGTCTCAACGAAGTTAACTATCTTGGAGGTCTCGTCTGTTTTCACTTGTTTAAACTCCTTTCTAACTGGACAGTCATTTCTGACAACATCAGCTAAATCACTAAAACACCCCTCCCTCTCTCTGTGTATTGTATTTCCTTTCCTGTACTCAGTACTTCTCCCTATGCCAAAATCGGATTTAAAATTCATCACTCCATTCTTTTTAACCTCATTTACTGACAAAAACAAACTTTGATTAGCTGTGATCTTTCTTCCAATTTTCTCCGCGCCCTCACTGACATCATTAGCCATTTGTTTAGCCATTTGTTTAGTGTACTCCTTACGTTTTGTTCTTGTTCTACCACAAAGCTTCTTGAACGAAGCAGCACTTGATTTTTCATTCACCGCCCTATTGCATGCAGGATATCGCGTCGTTTCAAATTCACAAACATCGCATTCCGGGATTATCCCCGGCCAAAGACTATCGGTTTCCTGAAAAACGTTTGGATTATTACTGTTCCATGTTTCTTCACGTACAATGCCAAAATATTCCACCTGAGGATCGAGTTCTATTTGCTCTAAGTACTGAATCAACGCAGGCTTCATCACGATGTCTCTCTTATAATTCATATTCTCGCCATGGACGGTCAAAGATGGCCTCTCTTTGTAACAAAATCACAAGTCTTTAGTTTCCATTCCAAAAAAGACAGTAATTCGATGAAACTTTTGCTGAACCTTTGCTTGCAATTGATGCGGTGGCGTTTTTGTGAATCTCCTCTCGTCTACAGCTGTCAACAAATTCAAAAATATACATGCTAATCAAAAACAGTGAATTTTGTAGCAGATAAAAGTCTTTACAGCTCTGCTTCCCCTTGAATAATTTTGATCTTTCCTCCACAGTGGCAAAATCAAGTAAAAAGTCGCAAGTTTGTTCAATCCTTGCAGCAAGAAAATTTTGAAAAGCTCTCTGCTCTTCTCTGAGTCGGTTTGAGTCCTCACAATTGACATGAGTGCGCTACACCTCAAGAGTAAAGGCACAATCATCGAGTCTACTGTCAAAAAATCCTCTTGTAGTCAATATTTCAGCTTTTAGAATGATTTCAATATATTCACTCCTTCGTTGAAACTGTGAATTTTTTCTCCTTCAGATTTGTGAATTTTTCCTCCTTCAGACATTGCATCGCAGACAATTTTAGCAGCGCCATGAATAGCTACCAGATAATGAAACGTTCTGTTACCATACTTCTCTCGTTAATCTTTCAATGAAAGAGAATGCGTGTTTTCCATTCAGCACCTGGAAGAACTATGGTAGGGCGCCAAAGATTAGGCCATCAAAAATAGCAGTCTTGATTTGTCCAAGATAGCTCTCACCTTGCAGCAGATTACCTCACTTGGAAATTTTACTGTACTCTTCAGGCTGGTGATACATGGAATACAACAGGAATATATTTTCTCTTTTCAGCACCTGGAAAAATTAAAGTGAAAGGTTAGGCCATAAAAAATTGTTAACCACAAATATTTTCGATTTTGAACATCAGCAGACTCAAAATATGCTCGATTTCGTAATCGATGCAACAGATTACCTCATTTCAAGAATGCCTTCTCTTTATTCTGCATCTCCAAAACGATGTGGTATGGCAAAATATTAAACTCCAAATAGCTAAGATAGTTCTAACCTTCAAATCGATGACCTCACTGGCAGGGAAAATTAAAAACCATGTGATCTGAAGCTACCCACAGAGCAATCAGTGAGCTTGTTGTCTTAATCCTGTTACTTTCCAACGTCCCTCCTTTTTCTGGTAACCCCGTGTAGATTCTGTCAACAAACTCCTCCTAGATCTCAATTCAATACAGCTACACTCATCGCAAAAATCATCGCAAAATCAACGCAGTATGATCGCAAAAATCATCGCAGAATCATTGGAACTATTGCTGTGAGAATTGACGCTAAATAGTGGAAAAATCATCGCCAAAATCATCACAAAAATCATAGCAATAATCGTCCAAGAAATCGCACAATCATCGATAAATCAACGCGAAATAATCGCAAAAAATTAACAATATCTTCATCAATGAAGATCGTACCCTTTAGCGCGAAAATCGCTAAAAACGTTGAAACTTTCTATCCAGTTCAATAGCTATAGGTTACTGAATAAAAAACCTATGATACAGTGCTTCGGGGAAAAACTTATTTCCTCTTGCTGGGAGGCCTAGGAATATAACATTGAATTAGGAAGTGTTCCATGAAGGCTGATAGCCTAAAGTTAATGACCTCTTGAGCCCCTCCCTCTCAGTGGGCCTGAGAAGATTTCAAGGTCAAGGAGATCAGTATATATCCTGCTCTTTACATTTGCTTTATACACCAATTTGTTACAAAGCTATATTGAAGTAAGAGCAGTACATGACATGCGCACTTATACAGGCCCTGTTACACGATGAGCTTTTACGCGAAACTTGCTTGCAATGGCGTTGCGAGATAGGTTTCACTAGGGGTGTTACACGGAAATGAAAATCCTAAAATTGTCACCCAGAGTGCAGAGTCCTTTATGGGCATGCTGCAATTTCAGACAGTCTGAAAATCAAATTCGGCCAAAGTAAAAAATATGGATCCATACTAACCTCACTACATAAGGACCCTCTAGAAACGCTCATCTTATTGAGTTGAATTGCTGTTGTTGTTGTCGCTCCACTGAGGAGTCTCTGTTGACCGAAGCGCCATCATCAAGTCAAAGAGCACAGGAAAACGAGAGATTCCAGGTAATAAGTCTATGCAGTTGGTCTGGGGTCCTTCATTCAAAACACGGCTAGTTGCTGAATTACCTTCGACTATGGGGATCTTGAAGGGGTGAAACTGGGAGCGCATGGGGCTTTCTTCAAGTCATTGCTGCTGGGATTTTATCAAAGGGGCTGGGGGTACCAATACAGCAACATTTCACTGGGAAAGTGATTTTAATCGTTAATTGTGTGTCTACCAAAAATGACTAGGCCAGCAAGCCTTGAGATAGGGCTCATCAAACTTCCTTTCTCCCACACCTTTTCTCCTTCGCATTTTCAAATTTTATACCATTTATTTTCCGAGCCTGATCTCAGACTAGGATTACCCGCAAAATAACTGAGAAGTAGGATTAAAGACCCAACTTTGAAACTCTCAACTAGCTTAAGTTTGCCCGTTTTCCCATTAAATCTTTAAACCAATCAAAGCCTGCTTCAAATATAACTTACGTCAAATTGAAGTAACCAAGACCTTGATAACATTGATCCCATTAATGGCTAGCTTTATACTTGTATCAGAAATATAGCTTTATGCAGGTCAATAGGAGGAGATGCGGTCTTTGAACAAAAGAAAAATACGACCTATTCCCACAATTCTTCCACGGACTAAATTCGATGATGTATATTAAGTTCATTTAAGATAGGCCTTTATCAGTAACTGTGGTGTCCTTGATTACATAGAGGTAGAAACAGTTGCTGAAATATGTTTGTATGTTTCGGTATAAATGAAATCTCGTTAACATGCTTAGACGCGACGTGTAGACTAAACAAAATAGAAACCGACTGCAAGATAGTTCTGTTACTTTGCAAGTCAAGAATGAGATGAAGCAGGTCTGAGAAGGATTGCGCAATGAAAGCATCAGGGCATTCATTTTCACATACCGGGTGTCCCAAAAAAAGTATACGGATTTGGTTGACTCCAGCGATGTGAATTTAGCTTTAATCAATGTCTAATCACTCTCAAAATGTTCGTCGATAGTTGACTTGAACATAGGTACCTCTTTTTTTGGTATTGGTATTTTGAGAGCAAAAATATCAATCTTGAAAGCTCAAATTTGCGTCAACCTGCAAACCAGAGCTTTGGATTTTTGGCCTAAGCAAGTTCCTGAAGCAGATCGAAATTAAGAACTGAAATTATTGACAAATTAAGAAACTGCCCAATGGGTGACTGAGGAGTGATTTCTGGAAAACAGAATAACATAAGATCTAATATTGTTCAAATTCTATCACGGCTATCGTTGATTCATACGCTGTGCTTTAAGAATTTGCTTAGGCCAAAAGGCTAAAGCTCTGGTTTGTAGGAAGAGGCAAATTTGAGCTTTCAAGATCACCAATACCAACAAACGAGGTGCATATGTTCAAGTTAACTATCGAGGAACACTTTTAGAGTGACTAGACATTGATTGAAGCTAAATCCACATCGCTGGAGTCAACCAAATCCGTATACCTTTTTGTTGGGACACCCGGTACTTTGCAAGTTAAGAATGAGATGCAGCAGGTTTGTGAAGGATTGCGCAATGAAAACATCAGGGCTTTCATTTTCACATAGTCTTTTTCTTTTTCAGTAAGAACAGACAAATTCAGCAAATGTTGCTTGTACCCTTCAGATCACGTGATTGTCCTCTTGATGAAATCTTCTCATGCAGGTAACTGTATCAAAAGATAGCGATGATTTCCCAAAGGGTATGGTCACTTCACATGACGAGGATATAAACAACGCTGGTTGAATTTGTCAATTGCAGCTTTAAAAAAAATTGCTACTACCGTAATGTCTAATCAATAGAGGGAAGATGGTAGCAGCTTCAAGAAATCATACCATATAAAGTTTTATTCAACCTAACTGACGTTTCAAAAATGAGACAATATAAGAATCCCGCCAATCCCATTGGCTAATCACACAATTCCCGCAGTTTTACCGTAGCCTTGTATAATATTACAATATATTGGTAAGCAGAAGTGTGCGGCTCTTCTGGTTTAGGATTTAGAAATCTGACAACGTTAAACAAGTTGAAACATAAAAAACCAACGCATAGGCGGTATTAGCATATACTAGACTAACTACCTCAGTCCCAGTTTCCGCTTCGTTCATTGGATTGGATGACGGCACTACGCGCTTCAACTGGTCATAAGCGATTATCAGTTAAAAACAACATGTAATCAGTCTATTAGCATACTACCCTGGCACATCGGTGGAAATCAGAGCAACTTTGCATCATCGCAAATCTTAGCTGGCATAATCTTAGACAGATTTTAATACAATTTAGAGAATTTGGTCCCCAGAAGGGCCTCCTGAAAATCAATCATACCAGAGTCTGGTCATACTGACTGACAGGGCTACCGTGCATAAATAATTATAAAATGAAAAAAAAAATGAAAAAATGTGTCAATCAAAGGAAAAGATGAATCAGAAGTACTTACCAGCTTTCAACTTTCTGATTTCTTGATAGCGATGTTATTATCTTCTCCGTGTACTTCACCTCGGATCAGGGATCAGCATCAACGTGCGGTGCTTGGGATAGCAATATCCGGTTGATTTTACACTTGCACTTGACACGGCCAAGAGAATGGAAGGAGGCATGGGAAGGAGAAATAAATGTCTCATCGTGAAATGCAACTGGATCATGTTGACTTAAAAGTTTCACTCCGTGATGGCAATCAAGAGATTTGCAGGTAGGACTAACCACAACTTGACGAAATTTGAAAATGCATATGGCCAATATTTCTTCCTGCCACGTAAGAGTGCTTCAAGTCATACATCATCAGCTAGCAAAGTTCACTGCATTTTTCTTTCTGCATGCTTCTTCTCGTTCTTGCCTCCAAGAGCAAATTTCATTGTAATCACAATTAAGACATTTCCAAGCTTCTTCAATATCCACCCCGCAAGGTGGTTTGTCACCCATCAAATAATCAAACTGCTTTGTTAAAACTCCCTTCAACCAATGTTCATCGTATTCACAAACATATGTACCAATAGTATTCTTGTCATTTTGGTAACAATATTCGATAACTGCATCGCCAAATTCTGGGAATTTCGTCATTTCCAAGAAATTCTCCAGAGCATTATAAGTATCATTCAATGTATCACACGGAATTAAAAGTTCCCTCGAGTACTCTATGACGTGATTGTTCAGCTTTACTTCCCACTTTAAGGACACATACTTTTTGATCTTTTCAAGGCTTGTCTTTTCAACAAGCAAATCGTTCAATAATTTTTGATAAATTGCAACTTGAAGTTCATTCTTTGCATGCTGCGACTTTGCAGGCATCGAGTCCCTGGACCTTGTCTTTAACTCCCTGACTTCAATTTTGTTTTCATCATTCAGTCTTATTTCATCGATAATGCCTTTTATGAATATTTCTTTCTTGAAAAGATCTCCAAATATTTGAAGCTCACGAATAGTACCTCCTTGACTCAATATGACAAGTTGTTGATAAATGTTTAGGAGTCTTACTGCCCATTCATCTTCTTTTGTTTCAATTGTGATATCGACAATGTCATGGACCTCAAGTTCTAGGGAAAATAATGCTAGCTGTACAGTACTTGTCACTTAGAGGCCCTTTACATGATAAATTTCAACCCGTGTTGAGTTCCAACACAGGTTCAGTTTTAACAGCATTGCTTATTTTTCCTTGCGTTTACATGAAATCTCAACACGGGTTGAGATTAGGTCACATGGTTGCAAACAATAGAAGAAGGAATGTGAGCCCCATTTTAAAAATTTGAATGATTGCGGAAATAGATTCAATCTTTGTTCACATTCTGCTCTCGCTTCGAGTTGAAAAAATTTTGTGTTTACATGAAAATTTCAACCCATGTTGAAATTTCAACACGAGTTGAGTTGCCAAGTTGAGTTAAACCCGTGTTGAGTTTCAACTCGGCTTCCTTCATGTAAACGCGATGAAGGCTTACACCGTCAACCGAGTTGAAACTCAACCCGTGTTCAACTTAACCCGGGTTGAAATTTCTCATGTAAAGGGCCTCTTAGTCATAGCAGTTACCTCCCTTTTCTGTTTATATTACTTGCAAACAGTGTTTCAGTCCGGTCCAGTACAGGCTAGCCTCACTACATAAGGACCCTCAACTTACGCTCATCTAATTGAAGTGAATTAATGTTGTTGTTGTCGCTCCAGTCAAGGGCCTTATGGACTAACTCTTCTCACAACGGCAAAAAAATTCTCGCCAGAAACAAATTTGTTCCTGGACCAATCAGGATGCAAGACTTGAAATAACTTGATGGGATTGGCTGATTCTTCTTCAATTTAAACTTCCCGCCATAGGAAACAAAAGCATTCGAACAACGCGTTCGACTGAACTGCTGCAACGATCAAAATCTCAAAGTAGCGAACGAATTTACGAGATCTTTTGCGTCCCCAAACAACCAAAATATCACTTATGGGTAGGATTTTTTTGCTTTAATAGCTTGAAGAAACATTCATCTAAGTACTGATAGCTTTTTTTGCAGTGTAGTACTTCAGGAAAACCACTTTTTGCGGCGATTTAGGGTCGGTGGTTTCAAGAAAAAATAGCAGGTGATTTAGGCCATGTCCGTTTCTGGAAGCGTAAGTCCATGAGTCGTAGTTATAGCGTCCATCACCCTATCAATAGCGATAACCTACGAACTAATCAGTCTACTAATAGCGATATAATCAGTCTAAGTACAGGCCTTGCACAAATTAACATTGTTTTCTTGCCTAAGAATTCTTGAGAAAACTTTTATTTCTAAATTAAAAACCCATTTCATTGCATCATAAGTCTAATTTATAAAACTGCTAAATTGATCTGGTTTTTTCGCTCAATTTTTTTATCTAAATTAGAAACCCATTTCATTGACCCATATTGCTGATCTGTAAAATAGCTAAGGTTCCAATGGTTCATGTGTTTTATCTATATACTGTAGCTTTTAATTTCTTTGCTTTTAGGAGGGGGCTCTCTCAAGATTAGTTTACCTATTTAGAGAGCTCCTCTAAAAAGCATTTTTATTTTGATGAGTGAATATGAAATTGAAACTTTACACATATGTGCTTATTACTTATTCTACCATGTCAGGATGTGGTAAATGAGCTTTAAAATGTCCAATATTTCACAGCTTTTGGAGTGCACTTATTGTACCGGGTGACCCAGAAAAAATGACCCAACGCAATCTGTTATAGAAAAAAAAGTGAGTGGCAGATTGAAATGTTTCAAAGGTTGTTCTGTCGCTAAAAGACCAGTCTACATTATGAGTATTTTTCGCAATTTCTTTGGGCATGGGAAAGTTCCCGATTTAAGGATTTTGAAGAAAAGAGCAGGCTTGAAATTCTCAAAAAGTCGTCAAAAACTGGTGATCGATTTGAACCCATTTCAGATCTTCAAAGCAACGAGGAGCGTGCTTAATTCTGCCTGAGAATATTTTCAAGTACCTAGGGACTATAAACATGCTCTGAAGACTTCCGACTGGGCTACCTATTCCCAGGTTGAAATGAAACACACTCCTCGCTGTTTTGAAGATTTGAAATGGCTGTAAATCAATCCCCTGTTTTTGACGACTTTTTGAGGATTTTAGGCATGCCCTTTTCCTCAAAATCCTTAATTCGGGAACTTTCCCGTGGCGAAAAAAATTGCGAAAAATACTCATAGCATAGGCTAGCCTTTTAGCGACAGAACAACGTTTAAAGCATTTCAATCGGCCACTTATATAATTTTCTGTAACAGATTGAGTTGGGTCACTTTTTTCTGGGTCACCCGGTATTACAATTCAAAAAGTAGTAAAAATCTAATAAAGTGCATACAAACCTCGCTCCAGGTGAATTGCAGATCCAGCAGTCACAATTTCTGGTGTAGGTTTGGTTATTGGGTGTGTATAACTGTATTCAAATTGTTGTTCACACCAAAACTGATTGACGAGATCTGTCACACTCAACCCAAGTCTTTTTCCTTTAATAAAATCAACTGGTTTCAGGTCTTTTCTCAGAATGTCTGGTTGGCTGCTGTAACTGTGTTGCTCTGTCAGAAAAGATTAATTACAAAATTGTTAAAAGAGTACAATAAAGATTCCATTCCAAGGGCTTTTTCTTGCTGATGAAAAAATTGGGTGAGATTGAATAATTTAAAGTTAATTTTCTAAGACACTATCTTTGGTTGTGTGAATAGGTCTGGTGGTATCTGGTGGGAAAGTTCCAAAGTGGGGTCATTTATTCTCATGACATTTCTATGGAATTTGCTTTAATTCCCATTTATATAACAAAATTTATGAAACATATATGCATGTTTGTCTAAAATTTCATTTCATTTCAGTTCCCTACATGTGGATATACAATGGAATAACTCATTATAAGCTTTTGTCGTTCTGTTCCAGATTGGCAAATTTTATAATGTGTGCCAATACTAAACAATTTATTTGGTTTCATTGTACATCAGATTGAATGCCTGATAAAACATTTTTTAACTTATTGGCCCTTAGTTGTCATATTTTGACAATTTTTCTTTCGTTTTTCCCAAAAGCTGGTCCTGAAATTGCAATTTTAAAAATCCGATTTTTGCTGGCAGCAGCAAAAACTCTGTGCACCAAACATGCACTTTGCAAAGTTTCCAGTCTGGGTGGGTCTCTTGTTGTCATTTCAAAATCTCAAATCTGGTGAAATGAAGATGCAAAGTGGAACCTTTGCAAAATGCACAGGAAATTATATTGTAATTGTGAACAATAGATCTATGGTTTATGGGCTTGAGTGCAGTTTAGTGGGTGGCATTTGAATGCTATGTTGGTAAAGGTTAGGGTCAGTTTCAGAAAAGGGTTTTCAGGGTAAGTTGGGGCTAGTTGGAGCAAGTTAGGATAACTTATGGTCAGGCCAGTCTGCAGAGAATGGCAGTTCTTGACAAGATCTTGTGCGCGCAGACCAGCAAAGCAATGGTGCATTCATGTGTAAAGTATGTGATTTCTTTTTCTTTAAAATGGAGAACAAAATATCTTCTTCATACATAGTCAGCATGCACATTAAAATCTTATGAAAAACTTTGTGCATGCAGTTGCCACACTCTACAGAATGGCGGTTAGGGGTTCGTTTAGGGTCCATTGTTTGGGTGTCATGATTATAGCCTGGCCACACAAGCAACTTTAATTAGGGAGATCTGTACATTCTGCAAGCATTCCAATCTGGCCTGGATGCACATACAAAAAGCAGTCAAAAAGCTTCCATCATGTTTAAGTCTAAAGATGATAAACCAACCAAACATAGTCCAACCAAACGACCACCACCATAGTTGCTAAATCTAAAGCCTACCATCGTGGTTTTCTTCTTCTGTTTGAAAAACAACATCATCAAGGGCTTGCATCAGAAATTCTTCATCTTCTGAATCAACATCTATGCCTATGACGTCATCATCGATCTCTTGTTGGCCTAAATCAGCAGATATGTGGTCATTTTGGCTACCCGACATTGCGAGGAGTTGCACGTTCAAATGACCAGTGTCTTGACTGTAGTTTGTATTATATATTCCAGCAGGTAAAGTTTCGTAATTGTCAATGAACAACGCTTAAATTCCAGCAGAGAGCTTTACTTTCGCAAGACCGGCAAGACATCGCTGAGTTACCGCCATTTCTTCAACAAATGGTTGTTGTTGCTGCAAGCAGACAGGATAACTGGAGACTGGACCCTAGTAATAAATTTTCATTCCCAGGCCTCTTGGAAATGATTTTTGGCGCGAAGATTAGGCTCAAAGTAAATCTCCAATTATTTCCAGATAAGACCAAATTTAGAAAATTTAGTAGAATCTCACACCAGGGATGAAAGCTGCCAACGAAAATTGGCTTTCTGTGTTTCTTACAGACCTTTTCCCTATTAGATCGAGTTCAGGCGACGAATCTAGGTGCTAAAAAATGTTTATACTCATGATAATTTGACCCTTAAAGGGAGTGCAAAGACCAGCAGCATTTCCCATCGTTTGTCTTTGTTTTCGTGAATTTCGTACAGTCAGTTATTCTGGAAGCTGTGCAGAGCAAGTCACTGACTTCGCGAAAGGCATGCTGGTCTTTGTAGTCCCTTTAAAGGAGAATTCCGGGATAATTTTGACACCAGAGGAAAAATACATTGGAAATGCATAGGAAATAGACGGAAAATTCCTTGAAATCATTTTATATCAATTTCAGGAGTTTGTCGGGGCCTTCGGCATCACTTAGGTGGAATCAAAAAGTTTTCTCTACAAAAGCGTTCGAAACGAAATTAGAAGATGCGAAGATAACTGACGACATGATTTTGAATCTACATCACATTGTTGCTTCCTATTCACTAATTTTGAGGGTTACAAGGTTGGAAGTGTAAAACAAATATATTCTTAGTTATTGAATGAATACAAGCCATTATAACTGGTGTTGTTGCCTTTGTTGGAAATTTTAGTTCATCGCCTCCTAAGAATTCATGACTGGCATCGGCGCTGGCACTGAGAATTTGAATCTGAACCTATTACCAGCAGAGCTAAAGTGTCCCTCGTTATATAGCAGGGTGTTTACATATATCTCCCTGCTGTACTGTACACAGCAACTGTAACTAGCAAAAAGTGAATTGGCGCATCGTTCCCAACGACCTTTAAGGGGCTTTCTATTTGCCTAGCTCTTTTCGCATATAATTCAAAGAAGGGAAAGACCACGATACTAGCGTCGATCGTCGGATTCGAAGATTCTTGCGGTGAGGAATGAATGAATAAACTTGTGGGCAGAAACACCGCGACAAAATGAAGAAATATAAGCAAATGTGAGTGAATTTAAAGAATATATATATTACTTTTTATGTTTCGTCCTGCCATTCCTACACTTTTTCCCCATTCAAAAGTAAACAAAATGTGATAAACATATTTTGGTTAATGCTAGTTAGCGTGAATGTAAGATATGAAACAAAAAAGTGAATTGTTAGTTCCCTTGTTGATCCAAACGCAATCTCATATAAGTTGCATTTTGATTCATGCAACCTAGTTTATCAATTACCAAACTAAGGCAGGTTTGCTGCTGTTCATAGTTCACCTTAGCTAAAGTACTTAATATTCTCAAGATTTTGATTCCTTGCTACATCAGCAACTTTTCTTCCAGCTCCTATATCAGCATAATCAATAACAATAAAATTAATTGTTTTACGATATTTTCTTGCGTTCTTTCTACATTTGTCAGCAGCTGCAGGCATTCTCTTGTTGCACCAACTTGCCATGTCATGAATGCAGAGCCCTGACGATAGATACAAATCCAGCCTCACAAGGGATCTATTTCTAGCCTCTTTTGCACAGTTACTAGCAACTTTGTCAGTCAGTTTTTGGCAACCACTTGATGTGATGAAGACCATGGAATGCCATGTGAATCCAACATAGTGTTGCCAGAAAAGCCAGCCTGCATGATCAGCTAAGTCAGACAAATCATCGTGCATGAATATATAGATACGTTGGTTGTTCTTTATTGCCTCACCCAGAGTAGCACGGTAGTGTGTCTGAATGGCCAACTGTTTTGACTTCAAGCGTTCAGTTGTTGGTTCCCAGTAAGACTTTAATCGCTTGATGACGTCAGCACCTAACCCAAGAAAATAAAGTATTAGGCCGTTTTGTAACTGGTCGGTATCTTGGTGTGTTCTTTGAGTCTTTGGCATTCATCAGTGTCCAGCTATTTTGTTTTACATATCTTCTACAGACACTTCTCGGATAACCTCATGGAACTGACAAAATTGATCAGGTTTTTGAAAATTTCACATTGGCTTAGAAGTCCACTTTGCAAAAATTTTGTTAAAATACGCTTTCTAAAGCACACACACATATTTGATCATTAAGGTATAGACCCAAAAATTGATTGAATATTGAAAGTTTCTTTAAATCATCTCATTTCTAGTAGTAGAGGTTTTCTATCACTTTATTATAACTTTCTTCCAATTCTCGTAAATTGGTGAAAAATCCAATATAAATTTCACATGCAATCTTATGAAAACATGCCTCTATATGGGTATCGCTCAAGTAACAACAAGCGACAGAGTACAATGAACAAGCATTTGTTTGTGGCCAATGTTATCACAAACAATACGGAATTCAGGATGCCCTGGCCAGTTTAAAGCAAATATAAAAAAATGGAATGGAGAAAATTGTCCATGCACGCTATGTCGCGTTTTTATTCCGAACTTGGGTTTTTTATAATAAATATTTTTGTTAATTTGTTTCATATTGTATGCCTACTTTAAATAAATGGACAAGGATAATAAAATCATAAATTTTTCAGATTCCTTAACGAAACAAAAATTTTCTTGACAATCATTTTCCAGTACTCGAGTTTCTAATTTTTTGATTATCTGAGAGCGAGTTTCAAATAAATAATTTCTTATAAAAAATGCTTTCAGCTTGGAAAGTTCTCCATCGACTCTTAGCCAGTTGCTTTCTTACCATGGGTAGTTAGACACTGCTGGTGTGCTTCTATGAAGGAGCGCTGCAACTAATATGTGCCTGTGGAGGAATAACTTTTATAGTTCTGCGGAGGTAACGGTAGCCCCTCCGTAGTAATAAACAATGTTTTCCTCCGCAGAAGAACAAAGCTGTTTGAATCAAGCACAATTGCGTCGTCTAACCATCCATGGTCTTACCGATGGTTTTTGTAATTTCCTTTCCCTTTTCGTAGTCTCTGTTGAAATGAATTACAACGACTTCATTTCTGTTCTTATCTTGTTTCATCCATTGGTCGATCTGCGAGAAGATCTTTTCGATCGGACCGCCATATGCTGCCGAATGACATGCCCAAGCGGAGGAAGAACTGCTATCCCAGCAACTATCGATGTCAAAATAACTGGAAGAGAAAGAGGGATGAGTTGACTTAAAGACCCATTGCTAACCGTAATCCTTTGTGGTCAAACAGTCTACTTTCGTATGAATGAAAGTCGTTTTTGGCCTAACAAGGACACAACGGTCTCTGAAACCCTGGTAGCTAGCTCGCTCGTTGCGCACTCCATTAATTGTTTTTAAAAGCAAACACGAGCATAGATCGAAAGCAGAAGGATATATCTACACATCTGCCTTAGGCATTTTATTTGTTGGTTCAGATGCTGAGTACTAAGCGTCTTAATTACACCCAAAAAATAAAAGAATTGAATCGCCTCCCAATCGGCTTTTGAACTAAACAAATAAAATACAGAGCCCTCATTTACACAATAAACATGACATCTAGGCAAAAATCTATGAATTCCATGTAAAATTCCCTTTTTTGTCAAATTTCAAATACCCCCATTTGGACTTACTCGAGGGTGGGGGCTTAAATGTTACAACTAGTTCTGAGATTGGGGCTTATTCGAAGGGGCATATTTGAAGGGACTTAATTGAGGATTCACGGTAATACAATGTAAATCAGCTGACTTCCAAAGAAGGCAGTAATGAAGACCAAGAGGGGTGAAAATATTGTTGAAAGCTTACCGTACTCCAAGATCCAGTTGTCCTGTAATACTAGCTCCTTGGTTTCGATAAAAACAACTGAGTGCAGCCACACCACTGCCATACCTAAGAACACCGTCAAAACCAGCCCCTGAGTTATGAGTCCCTGCAAGAGTGACTTGATTGAGCTTCAATCGACAGAGACCAGCGAGGCCATTGCATTTTCGCTCGGCCAAAGACGATGATATAAACGCAAATAGTATAGAAGATAGCAGAGGAAACATTTTTACAAGCTACCTGAAAATCAAATGTGCCAACAGGAGCTAGGTTGAGAAATTTCCAAGTTAAATGTTCACTCATTTGAACACCTATGTAAATAATACCTTCAAAAATGATTACCGTCAATGAATTTTGCGATAAACCAAGCAAGCCATGCAGAATACGCTTGATTGACGCAAATTCGCGGTTGATTGCGTCTTTAACGTGAACTTTGGATGTAGTAGGTTTCTCGACACAAGAAACCGAATCTTTAGTTTCAGACAATCCTTCGAGAACGATAAACTATTGTTTTCCCTTTAAAGTTTTGGGATATCGAGATCTATTAGCATAAATAAAAAAAATTGGGAAATTAACGCTTCCGGCAATCATTTTCATACAGTAAGCTGACTTGAATGCAAGGCTTAAAACTCGCAAAAAGCACGTTTAAAAACGGCATTGTATGAACACTCAAAAACCATCAAAACGGGACATTTTGTAACACTTTTGCCCGGGGGGGGGGGTACATGACTTGAGGATGGACGGGGGTCTGCCACCCGGTTTTCAGAAAGCTACCCTCTTCTAATTACCGAAACTTGCTTTTGATACCCACTTTTATGATTAATTTTGGCGGAAAACTGCCAATTTTATCCATTTTTTGCGAATTTCAGCGAAACTACACCCATGTTTATGGAAAATCTGCCGAAAAAGGACCCTTGTTTAGAGAATTTTGGGCTCAAAAACCCACCCATATGGGCGGCACATACCCGTACCTGAAATATGTTATGTACCCCCCC
>REGL01001338.1:42515-65685 GCA_004194395.1 Aurelia aurita complex sp. Pacific
AGAAGGGTCAATCTAAAGTTCTGACTGGCGGATTGTGTTTATTTGATTTAAGAGCTGTTTTTTAATCGTTTCATTGAAATACGGAGAATTAAAATGCCTTCTGCTCGGCTTCTGAATCAAGTAAACGAAATCCGACACTCAGATCTCTAGATTTACCCTTCTTCTGTCGTTATAAGCACGCAACTTCTCTTAAAAACCATCTTTCGCTTGCACAATGCGAGAGTTTACTGTTCTAGTTTCAGGGAAACTTTTGCGGCTTTCTTTGTTCTTAATTACTGGTTGAGAGAATTTCCTTTGTCTGCAGTCGCTAATCATTTTGAATTGAGGTGTCAATTAAATTACAAAATCTGCCCTTGTTGGACCAGCAATTTACCATTGCACATTAACTTTGACAAATAACGTTATGATTATGCAAACTCCTTCAGAACCAGAGAACAGAATAAAGTTGCTGTAGACTTGAGAGTTATCTAAATAGATGTTAAGCTCTAAAACTACAAACAACATAAACTACAACAAACAATATTCTACCTGAAAACAAAGAAGTCATTACTAAAACCAAAACCATTCAAAACAGACGTAAACAAAAAATTTTGTGGACTTATGAAAATATTTAAAAAATTTTGCTTTCAGCAAAAAATAAGGTTATCTGCTCGTCAAAACTGTAGTGCTTTTGGGTGGCCTTTTTCTTTTTGTCATCACAAAACTATTTGTGCAAGCTAGGGGTAGTTTAATCCAAAATCTAAATATCTTTAATTCTCTCGTAAAACAATAAATATGCAGTGTTAGATAATACAGCTTGTTTTGATGCAAGTTTTGTATACTCATCAGAAACATAGACCCAGTTGTCTTCAGTGTTTATTGCACGCCTGTATGTTACGAAATGTCCACTCCAAACTTCACCAATATGAACGATGACAGCTTTGAGTCGATATAAGGATCTGAAATTTAAGATAGAAACAACGATTTTCAATTTTCGACATTTGGTGAAAAAAGGAAAAAGTCTAAACCAGGGAGATATAGACTGATATAGATGGCCTAAACAGTTCAAAATAAAGGTGGAAAAATACTGACAATATTGCCTTCTTTTGATACCTGGCGCTAGAAAAAATATATGAAAACGATACCCTGAAAAACGGCACATCCCCCCGTCGGATAAATATACTAAGTACATTGGTCAGCATAGGTTCCAAATCTTTAAAAAGGCTGGTGTAAAATTCAGTTACTTATTTCTTTGAACTGAAAGACTTCAAAGAAACTTTAGCTATTTCGTTATAATTCTACCGTTGGACTTTTCTGAAATCTTCAATATTTTCAGAATTAAAGTGTTTTTCTACTCTTTCGAGAATTCAAGAAAAATCTTCAAAAGCCAGCGTAATTTCTAAACTGTTTGCAGCAACATGAAATAATTTCGAAGAAAACCATAGTTTATGGATGTCTACAATATGGTATCAAGCAAAAGTCTGTCACTTTTCTGGTTTATGATTTAGAAATTTGATGACATCACACCCACAAATGAGTTAAAATGTAGCATACGCTGAAATTTCGAAAAATATTGAAAACTTCTGAAAAGTCCAACGGTAGAATTAAAGATAAGTAACTAAAGTTTGTTTCAAGCCACTCAGTCGGAAGAAATAGATCACAGAATTTTAAACCCACCTTTTCACGCCGAGTTAAAGATTTGGAAGATTTCCTTCAAGTATTTTGGAAATGATCTTAGCTCGTAAAGATTTTGCTGGTGAGTGCACAGGAAGCCCAATCGCGTAATATGGCGGCCTAGCTAATACTAGTAATACTATATCAGGTTAATTTATGTTGCTGCTGTTTCATAACTGCAATATAAAGATAGCAGTATTTGCTCTTTGAATTAAAGAAAATAAAATTCATACCGCCAATGCCTGATTGTTATCTCGGTTATCTCCGTCTCGATTGTGTCTTTCTTCTTGTGATCTTGTACCCCAAAATGATTGAAGCATTCTGCCACCATGGTAACAGAATTAATGTTGTTGCTGTTGTATTGAAATAACGACGCAACATTATAGGTTGAAGTGTGTATACATATAAGAAAGAACAAGGACTGAAGCTTTCTTACTTACATAAATCTAACAACAGTTTTATCCTCGCTCAATCTCGATGAATTTTCCATCAAACGCCCAGTTCTTTGCATGAAAATGTTCCCCAGCTTTTAAACTTCGTACTCAATGCATTTGTCTTCACTTTCCTCCCCGAAATGATTTAAAACAAACGCGAAACAAAACTGATCACTTTGACAGTTTGAAATCTGCTCAAGCTTCGTCCACCATCGTGGCCAGGATAAAAGGTGCCGACGTTCGAAATTCGTCAGATTCTAGACGAAAATTACGACGTTGACCCCCCGGATTTGGTAGCGGCTCGTTGCGTAACGGCGTAGCTGAAAATGTAAACAAAAGGAAATAGCATGCAACATGCATCCTGATATGATACCCTTTCTGCATTTCCGAGTTATTCTTGTGCATCTTTGGAGGATTAACAACGACAACCTGAACGAAAGCAGCCGCAATGTCTGAGATGCCTGCAGTCAACATTTTATGCGGAGCAAACAAAAGAGGAACATTTACCATACCTGTATTCGTGAAATTATGGTAAGCATTTTTTTGTTCAATTTTAAAATAGGAAAATGAGCACAGTTTCAAGCAAAACATTAGAAATTAGAACATCTATTATTCTATAAAGGCCAACCGTTTAAGAAACTCAACGCGCATAACTGGGAAGTAACGTGCGTCCAAAACGTTGCTACCCTGCCAAGCGATCAAAACATCTGTTCAACCTTTTCTTTATTCATTCAAAAAAGGAAATCCTTGGCAAAGTTCTACTTTACGTTAATTTTTCCTGTATCATATTACTCGGAAGGTACTTGACTGACTGATATCTAAACATTTGAAATGCTTTAATGATCACAAGGGCCTAGAACAGATGAAGTGAGCACGAATATTTTTATGGAAGCAAGTCACAAGAAACTCCTAAGAAACTGTGAGTACGGCTACTCAAAAATTGGTAATTCTAGGAAACTTTCAGTAGCAGGGTGCTGGCTCAAATTCTTAGTTTCTTGTAAAAAATAGTCTACGTGCTTGCTTCATCCGCTGTAAGAACTGTGTCTGTAAGAAGAAACAAATTGGGAAACTTTCAACCAAACTGGAGGAATTTGTGTTGAAAATAAAAAACTTTCAGCAATAAATTCTGAACCAAATTCCTGCCCAAAATGCCCATCATTGTAAACCTTTGGCAGAAAACAGTTCCCAATGCTATCACAATAGAGCATTTAATAAAATTGCTGGGAGATGAGAAATCTGCAGGAAAAAGTAACGGTATAAACGGGGTATAAACGCTCTCGTGAACATCGGCCAGCTATGCATGGTAAAGCAAATACATAGTTTTCTCGTTTATCTTCATTAAACTACGATGCCCTACGATCGCAACAAATTTGCATGCTGGTGTCTAGGCTATCTGTGATCAGGCCTGACCATGGCATTTCGAAATGAGATGCAAACCATAACACAACTTACCATTTGCCCAGCAAATTTCGACATTCCGTAACATACTTTTCAGTGGACGATGCTGATCTATTATGCACAAATAACTTCCACAATCCTAAATTGGTAGGTCTAAATTGGTCGAGATAAGGATCTTAGGGTTGATGTGCTGCAATCGGACAATGTCCCACACCTCACTTCTTTCAATACGTTCTGGAATTCGAGATCAATCCCTTGCCTGAAGACTGTTTCCAGTTTAACTGTATGTGGTATAAGTTCAGCAAAAGATGGACAGCTATAGGCCATATTACCCAAATCATGTTTTCCTTGCACTGGTCTAAGCTGCAACCAGTCCCCAACTAATATGGTTTGCAGGCCTCCAAAAGGCAATCGACTTTTCCTCACACAACAAGCAATTTCGTGGAAAAGGGCTAATATACGGCTGCTGCTCATAGAGATTTCATCCCAAATCAGTATATCACATTTCTCAATACGTTCAACTGTGAAGACATGTTTTGATGCTCTTGATACCAGCTGCTGAAAAGGCGCTTCGGCTGTGGAAATCCCAAGGAATGAACTTGCCGTGATAGGGGTACAATTCAACAGTTCTCTGTGACTTTTGTATACGTCGCAGGCAACACCAGTTGAGCATACGATTTGAATATGTTTGCCAGAGGACGCTAATCTTCTACAAATTTCTAGAACAGTTGCTGATTTGCCAGTCCCTGCCTCTCCATAAATAACAAAATTGTGGCCATCCTTTGCCAGAGAAATACACTTTTGTTGTTCTTTCGTCAACTGTTATGAAAATGAAATGAAAAGACATCGTCAAAAATCACTGTTCAAATTATCCACACACCGACAACATCCACGTTTTGATGAGTAGTGAATCGTTTCTTGTGGAAAAGGTCATATACTGTAAAATCTCTGTCAAGCCCTCTTTCTATAGCAAGATCATACCAAAAGTTTTCTATCTATCTAATTGAAACAATGTTAAAAGTGAATTTTTGTGTGGTTTTGGATTAAACCTACGTTGAATTTGTGTATTTCGACACCCAAGTTGTACATCGATTCCGAAAAATGTGAGGCAGAAGACCCGGAAAAGCTGTAATTGGCAGCCTTGTCATCTGACTATGAATGATAAGCCCCCTCCCCCCTGTCCAATAAACCCCTCTCCCTCTAACATAAATCCCTCTCTTAGAAACTTCTCAGAACCTGGCTGGAAATTTGCTAATCCTTGCAAATGGTCTTACGCAAAACCTCATTTTCAACGATTGAAACGACAACAGCACTGGATATTTAGCGTTATTCTAATTCTTGAATTTTCAAGGCTTGAAAATCTTCTGGAAATTTCCACGAGGCGCCTAAACACAAGGAAACCGAGACAAAGTGCCAGATTTTGGTATCCCTGTGCCTCGTGTCTGGTATTCGCATAGGCTTTTGGCGGGAAAATATGCATGATCAGACAGTAGCGATCGTTTCGTGATCATCATTCAAGATCCTCGAAGATTGCAAGAAGGGCGCGGAAAGATTTCCATGTTCCGAAATTATCTTTCTACCAATTTAGGATTGTGGAAGTTATTTGTGCATAATAGATCAGCATCGTCCACTGAAAAGTATGTTACGGAATGTCGAAATTTGCTGGGCAAATGGTAAGTTGTGTTATGGTTTGCATCTCATTTCGAAATGCCATGGTCAGGCCTGATCACAGATAGCCTAGACACCAGCATGCAAATTTGTTGCGATCGTAGGGCATCGTAGTTTAATGAAGATAAACGAGAAAACTATGTATTTGCTTTACCATGCATAGCTGGCCGATGTTCACGAGAGCGTTTATACCCCGTTTATACCGTTACTTTTTCCTGCAGATTTCTCATCTCCCAGCAATTTTATTAAATGCTCTATTGTGATAGCATTGGGAACTGTTTTCTGCCAAAGGTTTACAATGATGGGCATTTTGGGCAGGAATTTGGTTCAGAATTTATTGCTGAAAGTTTTTTATTTTCAACACAAATTCCTCCAGTTTGGTTGAAAGTTTCCCAATTTGTTTCTTCTTACAGACACAGTTCTTACAGCGGATGAAGCAAGCACGTAGACTATTTTTTACAAGAAACTAAGAATTTGAGCCAGCACCCTGCTACTGAAAGTTTCCTAGAATTACCAATTTTTGAGTAGCCGTACTCACAGTTTCTTAGGAGTTTCTTGTGACTTGCTTCCATAAAAATATTCGTGCTCACTTCATCTGTTCTAGGCCCTTGTGATCATTAAAGCATTTCAAATGTTTAGATATCAGTCAGTCAAGTACCTTCCGAGTAATATGATACAGGAAAAATTAACGTAAAGTAGAACTTTGCCAAGGATTTCCTTTTTTGAATGAATAAAGAAAAGGTTGAACAGATGTTTTGATCGCTTGGCAGGGTAGCAACGTTTTGGACGCACGTTACTTCCCAGTTATGCGCGTTGAGTTTCTTAAACGGTTGGCCTTTATAGAATAATAGATGTTCTAATTTCTAATGTTTTGCTTGAAACTGTGCTCATTTTCCTATTTTAAAATTGAACAAAAAAATGCTTACCATAATTTCACGAATACAGGTATGGTAAATGTTNGTAAGTAAGAAAGCTTCAGTCCTTGTTCTTTCTTATATGTATACACACTTCAACCTATAATGTTGCGTCGTTATTTCAATACAACAGCAACAACATTAATTCTGTTACCATGGTGGCAGAATGCTTCAATCATTTTGGGGTACAAGATCACAAGAAGAAAGACACAATCGAGACGGAGATAACCGAGATAACAATCAGGCATTGGCGGTATGAATTTTATTTTCTTTAATTCAAAGAGCAAATACTGCTATCTTTATATTGCAGTTATGAAACAGCAGCAACATAAATTAACCTGATATAGTATTACTAGTATTAGCTAGGCCGCCATATTACGCGATTGGGCTTCCTGTGGTGAGTGGATTCAGCTTGAAAGTAAAAAGAAGAATGAAAAGAACCAACCTTGAAATTGCTGAACTCGTTGGATTCCTATCACCTGTCTTGCATTGATTATTTCCGCCTCGCAGCGGCAACTTAGTACCTGCCTCCGCAGGATCCTCTAGAGCAGTTGCTACTCTCTTTAACATGCTCTTTTTGTATGCAACAGTATTATATCGATACGGCGTGAGGTCAATGATGTCACTGAACCGAACGAATTGATTGTTCTTATATGAAGTACCATTCGGTAACAGATAACTCCTTTGAATGTGAATGCAAAGACATTTTGATAACTGCAAAGAAAAGGAAGTAAGATCAGTTCCAAAACATGTATTTTTTGAATAAGAAACTAAGGTCTGTGGCTGGTAGGCAGTTTCTTAAATTTTTAGGCCATATTGCTACCAAAAATTTCTTACGTGTTTCTTACATTTTTAGTACCAGAAGTGTAGAGTTAATTTAGCTTTGTCACGAGGGTTCCCAAACTACTTAGTAAGATCTCAAAACAAGTAAATAACATAATTCGCACTCAAAATAATTTCCAAACAGTTGCTATAATCGTACAGTGTCAAAACATTTTTGAGTGCGATAGGAGAATTTAAACTGCAAATTACAAAAGTTTCTTAGCTTTTTAAATTCAGGTAGGGTTGTTTCTTAACTTTCGGAAAATTGAGCCAATTTTTTCTTGCGAGCTGTTTCTCATAAAAAAATACACGTGTGTGTTGTAGCATGCGTCAGTCAGCAAGTTATTTTACTGTTGAAGTAAAATAATTGAAAAACAATCAAATCACTTTAAAATGTCCCACATTTCTAATCACATCAAAACTCGAACTCATCCCTATTGCAACTGTTACCAACTTGCATTAATAGCAGCATCCCGTGCAAAGTGCCACTGGGCAAGAAAACATAAAAGGCAAGAGAAGATATTTAAAAAATTAATGTCTCGCTTATGAAAGTCGAATTCAATCAAAATTGGACTGGATTAGATTACCCCCTGAAAGGTTAGATTACCTCCTGAAAAAATATCATCTCGTATAATCCAGGATTAAGTTATGGTCTTTCCAGAGGGCGAAGAGGTAAGAGATTAACTGCTTGGAATTTCGCATTGTCGTTACCATGTGCTAACCAGTGACTTTTTGAGATGAAGACGATTTTTTCCGTCACCGAACACAATACCCGTGCTTTAAAAGGAGTACAAAGACCAGCATGCCTTGCTTGAAATCAGCGACTTGTTCTGCACAGCTTCCAGAATAACTGAATGTACGAAATTCACAAAAACAAAAACAGACGATAGCAAAGGCTGCTGGTCTTTGTACTCCCTTTAAAGAATGACGTCGCAATCGAAATCAAAATGGTACGCAATAAACAAATAGATGCAACATTCCTTAAATACAAATATACTCAAAGAGTCACCTTGGCAAATGACATCTGCTTTGTAAATGTTGCTTGAATGGGGTGAGGTGAGTCTCTTATCTTGGTGCATCCAGGACAATTGACATCATCTACTCTTTCCATCTTGGCGAAATCCGCAAAACAGCCTTCCAACGTGGCACCAGTCTGCAAAAGAAGGTGAAAATTCATGGCAAGACCTCACAGCAAAATGTATCCAAGCATGGGCAGCATTGCAATGCCAGGAAAACCTTTGAGACACCAAGTGATATTATGATTTCTATGCACATACAACTTAAAGGTTATGTGTCCATGTAAGTACAGCGACTTTGCTACTTTCACGTGATATTTTATGTGATTACTTTATCGTAGATTCTAATAGATTGCCAGTTCTAATATAAGCAGACTGGTGACTTACTTGCGGCTGCAATTTTAGAGCTGAGCCCAAAGTCTCACGGCAGGCAGCCTCGTTGTGAAATTTTAATTCTAGTTTTGCATGTGTTCAGTTACATTCTACCAATCACAGTACGCTCCTCGGGTCAGCATCGAGTCAGCACATTTTGACAAGAGTGTATACGCTGCTGTACTTACATGGACACATTACCTTGTTGGGGAGATGAAGTGCTGACCCTATTGTTTTGATTCATTGTGTTTCAGCTTTGTTGAGAGCGAATGGATGTTGGGGCTCACGTTGTCATGCGCATCGCTGCTTTTGTTTCTTCTCTTGTTCTCAACGGTCAAGCTAATTTGTATATTACATAAGTGAAGTAAATCGTTACTGCGCATGCGATCTGGAGCCCTTTTTGGGGGATTCCTTGAGGCTTACAACTTTGCCTGTTCGTATCCCCAACAATACCTTTAACAAATAAAACCTAACAACTTAACAACCTAAATTAACTTAACAACTTACTTAGTCATACAAAATTTGGATGATGATGAAAAATTGCAAACATTGACTGTAAGTTAAAACTTATGATGTACCTTGAAGAGTATGCACCAAAACAACGCTTTTCGAGACATAATTCATATCTTTATAGTATATATAAAATAATTTAGTACTTTTAAAAGTAATGAAAAGAAATTCTAGCGATAGGTATAATAATAGAACTGTGATGATTTTGCAAATATGTCTACTCTGTTCAGACACCTGGTAATACATGACACTTGCAAGCTTTTAGTTGCAACTTTTAGTCAAGATAACATCGGCCTAGCACTTGTAAGTTGACAGCTTTCTGTTTATAGCCTGATCCATCAAAAAGTTGTACACTTGTTGAACAAGAAACAGCAAAGTTTAGAGATTGGTTGATGTAAACCATTTACTACCCAGCTTTAGAGTAAGAGAATTATCAAATCTTCTCTTTTTCCCTGCATGAAAATTTATCCAAGACAAATTCAATTAATATGTCCAGCTGTTTTGATTTATTCTTTTTCTATAATCCAATAACATTTTACAATATATACAGTAAATTCCCGCATATAAGTACCTACTTTTTTGACAGCCAGGCTGGAATTAGTTCTTATTCTGAAGGTACTGAGACTAATTTCAAGGTATAAACGTTCTTATTGAAGAGTGCCTTTCGTAGACCCTTTAGAATCTTCACCAAAGATGATCAGCTACATTATTTGTTTTGGCAAAGTTATTATGTACCTAATAACCAATTCTAAGCTTACAAATAGCAGAGGAGGGATTTAAACTTTAATAGCCAACTGGGGCAAAATGAACATCATAACGACAATCCAAAATCAACTTTGCTACACCTGTAATAAGAACATGTTTTCATCAAATTGAAACAGGTTCTTAATTGCGAGGTGTATTAGTTAGGAAAAACAGGCTCTTGGTTCTTATTTTTGTTGGTTCTTATATGCGGGGATTTACTGTATGAAGACCAACACTACTTACACAATTACTGTACAATACTTTTAGGATGGTACTCCGGGGAGCAAAAGGCTCTGTCTATCCCGAGGCTATTACATAGAGATAAAAACTACTTAAAATACACAATTAAAACAACACACATACCACTAATAAAACGAGCATTTACATGAAATAAACTAGAACGATTTAAGTCTGTTTCACATTAGATGTCGAATGAAAATAGTGACAAAAAAAGTAAACAGATCAAAACTTCTCTCATAGCTGCCTTAATTCATGGCCTATTATTTGAATATAACTTTCTTGATACTACACGAGCTCAATGCAAAACATTCAAACAAGCACCCACCAGAGATGAAAATCGAGGAATTCGCAGTGAAATGCTGTCAAATGGATCAAATCGCACTGACTGTAATAAAAAAATTGTTGAGATGTTAAGTGTTGAGATGGTCTTTAGGACATTGTTATATTTCAAGCTTGGGTAGTAGATTGTCAGGTAGTAGGAAAGAATTAGCAATATGGTTAAAACGAATTTGGTCCTTCACACAATTGCACTTAGATCGGAAATATAATCAGACCTGGTGATTTTTGAAACAGTTTCACTTCTTTATGGATCACGCAGTAAAGTAGAGTACATCAATAGGATACAAAGCAAAACAAAAAAGGGGGGGGGTCAACAATTCTAGGGTTATGCATAAAACATACCTGGTGTCCACATTTCGTACAAGTCATTCGATTCGCTAACATTCCTTTGAATGGTGATGGTAAAGGTTTTGGTTGAACTGGAAAGGAGACAAATATGGTACAACATTTTTACGAAAGAGATTGGGAACCATCTTAGGGACAAGATAGTCCTCTCTATGGTTCAAAGTGCAGCTTCCATACAAATTTGAAAAAGTAACAACGTATACACTGCAAAGTAACATTCTTCTTGATAATGAGAAGCGCGAATAAAATGTCAAAATACCATTTTTCTTTACATTTCTCAGTTGACAATAAGAAATGAATATTTACTTCCATTTCTTCGACAGGGAGGTAAGGTTTTTTGCTTCCAAATTTGAAGAAACAAAAATGAACTCTCCCACTATCGCATTGGAACTTGTGAAATAGCTTTTTTCATGCAATCAGAGAGAAGCATTTTCTTATCTCAAATTAGATGGCACGTGAAAATGTCCGCGAATACAAACATTTAGAGTGTTTTTTGCATGGTCAATTTTGCGTTATTGCAAATCTCACGCCATCTCTAATTTGAGATAGATTTTTAATACAATCTCCATGATTCGTTACATCATATTGGAGATGATGATGTCTTAGTTTCATGTGAAAAAATTTGATAGTCACTAAAACTTTTAGTCAGTTTTACCTGGTATTTCACGGCAAGCTTTTCCAACAACATCTTTGAGCATTTCTGTCTCGCCCTGTAAAATGACAAATCAGACTTGGGGTAACTGAAGCCACTGCAAAACATAGCGTCGCACTGGGATTTAGAAAGTGTCTCGCTTATTTGTCGAAATAAACCAATTCCGAAGCTTGAAAGCTGTTCAAATCATTCCAAAATTTTAAAAGATGGATAAGCAAAAGTCGAAAGAAGGCGTGACTTCAAAGAAGAGATGAGCAACTTACAACTTATCGAGTTTGTGCTGTGGCGCTGAGGCATTGTTCACAAAATTTTCAATGAACTATTATTCTTGCACCAGAGCTTAACAGAGGTAATAAAAGCGTTACGGGGGCGTTACCAAACTTTTCACTACGTAAATGAGGCTCCATACCTCAATAAGCAGCCCATGGGTTTCATCTCCATACCTCTCCTAAAAAGAGATAAAAATACTGCACTGAAACTCCACTTGATCAATGCTGCTCATGAGCCATTTGGAAACTGAAAAGGCAAGATAAAAGAAAAAAGGGAATTTATGGTGATAAAAAAATTGAGTTTCATGTCTTACCATTTCATCATCTAGTGTTGACATCAGCACTTGGAAAAATTCATGTGTATCCTGGAGAAATAATACGATTCTGTTCAGCATTGCCAATTCAACATTATTTCCATGAAGTAACAAAATCAAATAACTTAATTTCTTCCTCTATGTAGAAATTAAGTAAATAAAAATGTACTGCCATAAAAACAATACGCATATTTTTTCTCATTTCTCATTTGATTCATATAAGGAGGATTGCCCTTCAGCCAAAGCTGTTTTATAAGGGGCATTCATAAGAAATATAGAGAAATTAAGGGCTTGTCCAAGCAATTTTGGATTTTAGCAAAATTCCATTGAAAGTAAAATTTGATATGCAATGAAGTATTTGGACATTGCAATTTTGGAATACATTATTCAGCAAGCCATTTATGCTGTTTAGGTAGGAAGAGTTGAATATTGGCTGAACATATATGAATTTCTGGATATTTAATCAAAATATTTGGCAATTCATAGTTTTGCTATTGATTCGGTAGAATATTTCATAATTCAAGTGTTGGTATTTAAATGTTTTTATTGGTTGTTTCCACAACTTCCTGCAATTTAAGAGATTTAATTTTGCCAAAACTTGAGACTGCTAAAACTGATCAATTTGGGTTGTGCCTTAATTCTCACCTGTTGTTGAGCAGTTCCAGCCCAACCATGGGCACTCAATGATTCAATGACATCAGAAGCAGCAAATATGTCACGATCTTTGTCTTTCTTGTTATTCAAAACTATTAAAAATCAAAGGAGGCATAAAAAGACACTTCGCACCAACCACACAATGACAATGATGAAGTTATGTATGGACCTTGACAGTGGGCAGCATGAGAGTAAGTAAAAGTATGCAGTATCTGTAACAGTACAGTAGATCTGACAAGCCATGTATAAGTTGTAAAAAAACATACAGTAAAGGACAAAGGATGATTATTGAGATCACTTTGTTAAAAACAAAGTTCTATCTTAATAGCAAAATATACTATCTGTTAATTACATTGTTTTACAACTATTTCAACATTAGTATTTTCACAAAAACAGACCAGTTCCCTGGGAAAACAGGGGTCATAAAAATATGAGGCTCTCTACTGTACATACCCTATACAGTACAGGAATTGCGCAAGAATTTTCAAGAATCCTTCTCATTATCATAAGAATTCTTGAGCCATACAAGAGATATTTTATAAACTGTCTCTACTATAGTTGGATGCTTTATTAGTTCCTTACCTAGCATTTTTTCCTTGACACACTCCAGCAAAATCTGGTTTTCGTCGTTTTCAAGCTTTTCCATCCAGGCACAGAAATTCTTCAATGAAGCAAGTGCCTAATGGAAAAAGATAAGCAGCTGTAGACAAAATAAAAGCTCATATGCATTGAAAATATTGAAAATAGTAATAATTACATTTTTACCAATCCAGTACAATTTGAAAAAAAAATATTTGCCTATCAAAACAATATGGGAGAGCATGCAATTCAGCTAAGCTAAGCTGTTGTATACAAGAGCATATCCATGCCCGAATCTTTCGTAAATTTTCAAATAAAAATTCCTGAAGGATCTCTTTGCAAATAACTGATGCCAGTGGCGGAGCCACGGGGGGGAATGGGGGGGACTTGTCCCCCCCACTTTCCTCTGAGGTCACTCTTCCAATTCGTTTAAATCCATTGAGAAAATGTCTTAGGAGGAGTTAGGTAGGTATCTTTAGAGTTTATTAGACAAAAAAAAGGTGTTCCCTGAGGGTGAGAAGGGCGTTTCCTGAGTATAAAAAGGGTGTGGTCCTGAAAATTTTCCTGGCGGCTACGCCCCCAGACCCCTTCTTCCTTCGTCCCCTCTACTTTTTTGAGGCTGGCACCGCCGACTGATGCCGAAGGTTAGACAATGAATAAATTTCCATCATAAAGTATGTCATTCATTAATGAGCATGCAATATGTGGAAAATTTTCAAAAGAACACAAATTGAACAGAAATAGTACCTGAAGTAAGCAGTTGACAAAGCATGTGTTGCCCAGATTGATCAACCCAGGAGGAATACCTGAAAATGGATTTAATTAAAAGGATAAAGCATTTACATGGTTATGATTGTTTGCAATGGACAACCTGTACAAAAATACAAGGCTAAACTTGGCCTTGTACAGGCCAAGTTTTAGCCTTGTAGAAGGGATTATGACCTTGTTATGACCTTGTACTAGCCTTAGAAGAAAATTACAAGGCTATCAGTAAGATTCCAAGCTGCGACCAGTCTAACACAAGGCTTCTACAAGGCTTCTACAAGGCTAATTAGCATTTTCAAGCCATTTACAAGGTTACAGTAAGGCTATTCCAGGCTAAAACAAGGTTACAAGGTCATAACTACAAGGCTTGTACATGGCCTTGTATTTTCGTACAGGAATTACCCTAAAGATGGCGGCAAGGAACTTTTTACAAAAACGTGCATAGCGTTCTTTAGTTGCAACGTTAGTATTATGAAATAATAGGCTTTTAGTACAGGGGGTGCTCTCTCCTCGATTAGTTTATCTATTGAGAGAGCTCCTCCTTAAGAAATCCCATACCTACAAACTCCCTTTAAATTAGTTTAGCTCTTTTTGTATACTTTGATATTATTTGTTGTTGTTAATGTAGTTTTGTACTTGTTGTTAGCTGGAATTTATATGTTGGAATTTTAAAATGAAAAACTTGAACTTGAATTTCCATAGAATCATAAAAGATTCACAATTAGAATGCTATGCATCTTGGTAAAAAGTTCCTTTCCACTATCTTCAGTGTAATGGTCTATTCTGCAACTGGTTCGATACAATCCAAGATAGTGATAACAAACAAATTTTATATTGTTGTTTGGTACAATATGCCAGTCTGCGAAGCTGCAAAGAAAATAAGTTATTTGCTGGATCACTGTTGCTTCCAAAGAGACAAAGAACATTGTTCAGTTTTATTGTTTATTATGCAAATGGGGCAAAAACTACTGTAGGTCTTCCCAAAATGTTTTGTTGAAGACAACAGATACTGTATGAATTAGAACTGGCTGGAGCTGGTCAAAAAAGGAGCCGGAGCTTCGGCTACCCTCCAATTCCAAATTGTTTTGTGGCACTCTAACAAACTTACTAGTTATTAACAGTCCTGTTGTGCTGTGTGATGTAAATAACAAAATGATGTTTAGCGTTTATAGTTCATCAATTACTGGAAAGTTTTATCTATGTATGTATACATGTATGTATGGATGTACGTATCATTTGTCACAACTAATAAAAATGTATTCACAAGCTTATAATATAAAAATAGGCACAATGCAAGATAACGTTAAAGACATAAAGAAAAACGTACCCTAATAATAATTAATTACAATGGCAGCGATAGCATTAAAAATCAAGCTGACCTTATTTCCATAATGGTCCCCTTTCTTAAAGACACACTGTCCTCTCGATAATTTGCTTCATCCAAAGAAAGCAAAGTCATTCATTCATAATTTCCATGGCCATGAAAATTACGCACAAATGATTCTGCCCTAGTTGAATAAAGGAAATTAGCGTAAATTTGTGGAATATTCAATAGAGATCTTTATCGATTTCTTTCATTCATCAAGGGGACAGTGTGCCTTTAAGAGGTGCCGGTATAACGTAACCAGACTGATAAGTTTGCAAAGTGCGCACGGAAGATGCGCGCCTGGCTATTGTTTTAAGAAGAATGGTTCGGGACAAATGCACTTTGGCGGACACAGTTTCCAAGGAAAACCGAGGTTGAATTGAATTGTATTGTTAGAACTAACTGCTGATTGGCTTTCTAAACAATAGTGATGTAAATCCTATTATCTGATTGGATAATGCAAGATTCGAACGTAATTCGACTAATTTGCAATTACTGGAGAACGTCAACATGACTTAAATATGGCCTAAAACTGCAGCAGGAACCGGCAATCAATGACTTTATTTCGCTGCAAATTTTTGGGGGCTGCCGCCCCCAAGCCCCCGCTGGTTCAATAGGTATACTTTTGTCTTAGTACTGATACATTTTCTATNATTATCTGATTGGATAATGCAAGATTCGAACGTAATTCGACTAATTTGCAATTACTGGAGAACGTCAACATGACTTAAATATGGCCTAAAACTGCAGCAGGAACCGGCAATCAATGACTTTATTTCGCTGCAAATTTTTGGGGGCTGCCGCCCCCAAGCCCCCGCTGGTTCAATAGGTATACTTTAGTCTTAGTACTGATACATTTTCTATCCAAAATCGGTACAAAATTCACACACGGAGAAATGTTAAAAGTGTGTCCGCTAAAGTGCAAACTAGCCAATGGTTCTATTGTTGTTCCTTTGTTATACATGAAATTGCGCGATCGGGAGAAATGACCGGGATCATGATGATCGGGAGAGATCTCCCTTCCCTCTGTATATCTGTATCTGTTAGATATATCTTCCTCGAGTCTTCCTCGTCTCCTCAAATTAGCATATAACTGGATAGATCTTGTTTTTGAGCTTTATGAATTTTATTATTCTGTACATACCTTTCATCACCCGTTTTGAAGGTGGACCACTCTTCTTATTTTGGCCGCCATCTTTCTTGTTTTTGTTGTTGTTGCTTTCTCCACTTCTGAACAGCCAAACATATGCTGCAAAACTCAGTGCTATCGGCAAACCAGCGATCCCTAGAGCTAGAAATATTTTTCTTGAATTTGCTTTGGTAGCTGTGCCGTATATTGAATCTTCTCGCTCCATAATTATTGTGACCAACTTTCCGAAAAAGAAGTGCCGAACAAACAATTTCAACTCATCGATCGATCAATCGAATCTTATATTAGATTAACTACATCATCCCCGGAATCCACTTTGTCTATTGAACTGGATGAGAACTAACGTTTGTTGCAGCCATGTTGCAGCTATATGCAGCAATTACCATTATATTAGTTACTTTGTATCTAAATGTAACTTTATATTTAAATCTGTAAATAAGTGCAATATTCTAATAACATATATTAGAATTTATTAGAAGTAATTTTTGTCTTGTATTCGATAATTTAGAAACTACGATTACTGTAATAAATCTAATCTGGAAGATAAAATTACCGGTCGCTGGGAAGGAAATCGCCTACTCTTGAAAATGAGACCCATTTGACATGCCATTATTTATTATTATTTCTGCAATTTTGCAACTTCGCGCCCTTCCAATTGTGTACGCGGAAAGTTCACCAAATTCAACTAAACTTCGAAAAACAAGGAAGACAGAGGCATTAAATTTTATTGGAAAGGTAATACCACTCCTGAAGATGTCACGATTCAATTCTATGCCGATGCCACCGCCTGTTGGATCGTCAAATTATGGCCCGCCTCCTTCATCAAATTATGGGCCTACTTCGTACGCGCCCTATCCAGCTGCCGATACAACGATGACAAATGATGGCGCAGTGGACAAAGAAATGAATACTCTTATTGACAATCTGAAAATATCAATACAAGATGCATCAGCAGAAGAGCTTGATACGCTGTTGAAGAATGAAGATAGTCTGAATACATTGATTGAAGATTCACCTCAGGTCAGGTCAAAAAATAAATCAGATTGCCATTGGAACCAGTCTGGAATCTTTTGAGTATCTTTTGCAAAGTGAGCACCAAAGTCTCTGTTGTATTCAAAACAGTGCTCCATTGTTTTCGATTGATTTTTCTAAAATTCTAGGAATTCTTTGGTATCATGCATATTATAAAGAATTAGGCATGAAATGACTCTTCTTCTGAAGTCAGCGGATCCTCCACCAAAAGCTATATACCATAATTTACCACAATACCATAATTTGTATGGGGATGTGCCCACCAAAGTTTTTTACTTGGCTCCAGAATTTTTCCCTCCACACAATAGCTGACTCTTGAAAATATTGGTGAAAAAAGATACTCCAAAACATAAAAATTAGACTAACCAACAGCCGGCTACAAAATATTCCCTCTTGACTTTTTTGACAACCATCTGTAGCAGAATTTCTTTTTGATTACAAAGTCCTTTGTAATCTAAGAAGGGGCCCAAATGTCAGTCAGAAAGAAAGTAAGTAAGTAAGTCAGTCACGCTCGTTAAAACAATTAATTAACGTTTTATCTCTGCTAATTGGCACTGAAATAAAGAAAGCGCACAGAAAGCGCATACAAGACAGAAGTTTCCTGCGATCCTATAGCAACATTTGACGTCGGCTTATTTCATGTTGGACAGATTTGACACCGCAAGATGGATAAATCACCATGATGTTTACCCTGGCACAACAACAAATTGGCACGTTCTTGACTTCATTAGCAGCTTAATGATGTTAAAACAATCGTTTTCTAGAAAGAACGCATCATTAGCCACTTATTGATAGTACTCATTATGCAAATAAGTCAACCTTGGGGGGATGATGTAACCGGTGGCCTGCACAGAGGCTTGCATTCGCAGTTTCACCGAAGGTAGAAGGACCGCCCTCCTACACAGCTACGGATGCAAACGTCGCAGGTGAAGTTGAGAGGAAAGGTGCAGAATTCCAGCAAACAATGGCCCCATTGACTGGGGGAAGGGACGCGATCACACTAAACCAAAACATCTTCATGCATATGATTCTGCACATAGGTTATTTTCGTCAATGCTTGTCTCAAACTAGATGCCCGCGAATAGAAACGTTCTGCAGGGTTCTGCATAAACATAAGTAATTTTGCATTATCGTAAATCTCACATGACATCTAATTTGAGACATACAAGGCGCTTGATTTTCTATTGAAGGCGACTTTAGCAGCAACACTCATCTCTCTGACTGTAGCTAAAAACAGCATCAACGATCATTTGGGGTTATGAAGAAATCAATTTTCAGATTTTCTTATGCTTGCTTAGCTCAGGAGCTCAGGACGGACTTTGTAATCATCCAAAAGGATATTATGTTTTATACCGGCGTGAAAGACCTGTGTCTGCCAAAGATCTTTGGTGGTAACTCTATGCATGCATTCATCATTTAAGAAACTGTTCTGCATGCACCCTTATATCAAAGTTTGCTCTGGTCCTTATTATTCGGAATCCTAGCAGTTTCTTCAAGTCTACCTGCAGCTCATACAGGCCTTGTGGACTCACATGACAAGAACTCTCAAAGTTTCTTGGAAAATTTTTCCTATCTTGAGCAGAATTATTAAGTGATACCAGAAAATATAATTTTCTGAAACAAGAATTTTTATTAGAAACTAGAAATATTGTCCAGAATTTGGGAGAATTCTTAGGCAGGAAATTATACTAATGTGCGCAAGACCTGAACCATAGTTTATCTCCTTGACACTGGACATTCTCATAGGCGTAGGAGACAGGGGGCAAAGGGGGGCTGCAGCCCCCCCAGCGTCGGAAAACTTTGCAAAAATCAGCCATAATCGGGCAGAAATCCGCCTTAAGTCGGGCAAAATTTTCTTAAACAATGGATTTTTTATCGGGCAGCCCCCCAAATTTTATTTCCCCCTACGCCGATGGACATGCTAAATGTTTAAATTTTACATACTGACAAAGTTTGGCCGCAATCCTTCTAACAACACATTATTTTTGACAGATGAAAGCTTTGAAAAACAAGAGAAATGAACTGATCAATGGTAACAACAATCAAGCAACATTTAACCTTTCGCTGCAAGGTCCATTCGAGAGTCAGAAAGAAAAACTTTCAGAAGTTGTCATGTTGCAATCATCAAAGAAGGAGGAATATGACATTCTGAAAAGCAAGCTTGGTGAGTTTTATGCCCCGTTTATACGATACTGTTTTCATTAAATTTCGGATGGGGGTGGCAATCTGATACAAAAATGTGTCTGTTTTACACCATACTATTGTCATTTTATATCAGATGAGGGGGTTCTGTTTGCACGGAAAGGCTTTGTCTTGTGCTACGGAGGATTCACCTTTGTTTTAATACCCACTGGGCGGTGCCCCAGTTGAATAACAGAAGGCTTGTAGAATTGATGAAGAGGTTCCATTTTGAATTGCAGTGTTGATGTGGAGGAGCTGTTGTTGTTGTTGTGGAGGAGTGAAGTCTTGCTGCGTGCAGGACCCGGTGGGTGCAATTCAATAGAAAAAGGTACACCACGCTCGTCCATACCATTTCATAAGATACCCTTTTCTCTGACTTTCTAGCTGGTAAAAATACCCCTTATCATGGACAATTTTGAAGGTAACCCCTCTTTAAAGGAGCATTACTGAGCCCTAAAGAAATCTGTACAGTGCAAAAGCTGGTCCTGAGAGAAAGGTTTGGGATTTTTGCACTTTATTGCAATTCACTTTTCTGATATCTCTTTGTTGGAGAATAGTAGAATCCAATAAAACTTGGGTATCAAACTTGGACCAGGTGAAATTGACTTTTGTTCTAGGTTCCCGAGTCCACCAGCATTTAACTGTTTTTGGGTCGGGATATTTTCTGAAGAAAAATACCCCGTTTTTCTGAGCTTCTAGGTCCTAGGATTCTGCTTCGAATATACCCCTTTCTCAGCGAAATCATGGACGAGTGTGGTGCCATGTTTTCATTAACATTGCACCCACCGGGGTGCAGGACCATTGATGTTACTTTTAGCATGCAGTACCGTTGAGAGGGGGTAGCCAAGGTAGTTACCAGGGGCCCGGGGCCTCTGGGGGCTGCAAAGAATAAGATATGTATTTTTTCCTTGCTGTAGTTTTCTTTCAGGAACATTTTCGGGCCCGCAGGCTCACTAAGATTCTAAATAAAATCTAAAAGCAGCGTTTTACCATGTGCATAGGAGGGCATGGCCAAGGAAAAAAAGGGTGTGGTTTAAAACATTTTCCGGGGGCCTTTTCCCGCCATGACCCTGGGTCCTGCCCCTCTCTTGACGGCTCTGTTGAATTGATACCTGATTCAACCGTTTACATAATATCGGAATTGTTTCATGCCATTTTCAGAGCATTTTCATTTGAAAACAGAAAAACAGTATAAAGAATATCGGATTGGTCCGTTCTCATGTAAACAGGAGACCTCTGATATGAAATGAAAACTGTCTCTTGTAAACAGAAGGTCAATCTGATATAAAGCCAATCAGGTATGAAACAAAAACGGTATCGTGTAAACAGCACAGTTTTATGCCAAATGCATTTCGTACCGGCAAATGGGGTCTTAGGAACTTTGAAACATTTTTCTGAATAAGTTTTACATTTTTTAAAACGCCTGAATTCTTTTTGGCACACCTGGTAGTGGGAACCAGTTATGCCTGGTTTAATTTATCATGGGTTCTATGAAATTGTTGTCTCAAATGAAAACTATTTCTTCCTTGCAGCATATTGTAGGTTCCAAATCTTTAAATGGCTGGTGTAAACTTCAGTCACTGAGTGAACTGAATGACTTCAAAGAAACTTCAGCTATTTCTCTATAATTCTACCATTGGACTTTTCTGAAATCTTCAATATTTTCAGAATCAGAGTGCTTTTGTACTTTTTCAACAATTCAAGAAATATTTTCAAAAAAACTTGAAACCATCATAATTTCTAAACTGTTTGAAGCAACATGAAATAATGTTGAAGAAGATTATACTGTAGTTTATGAATGTCTAGAATATGATACCAAGCAAAAGTCTGTTACTTTTCTGGTTTATAATTCAGAAATTTGATGATGTCACACCCTCAATGATTTGAAATGTAACATATGCTGAAATTTCGAAAAAATATTCAAAACCTCTTAAAAGTCCAATGGTAGAACTAAAGATAAGTAACTAAAGTTTGTTTCAAGCCATTCAATCAGAAGAAATAGATAACAGAATTTTACACCCACAGAGCTATGCTCTTCCTTGCTTACTAAATTATTTTTCTTATATTGTCAGAGAGCCTGGCTGGAAGTTTGTCCCTTGATACAACATTGGCTCTCCTGCAAACATCTGCTGCTGAGAAAGATGCTGCATCTGAGGTATGTACTGTATGAATATTTGTGTTTCATTAAATGCTTAGTGACTGGATGGATGAAAAATGCTCCTTGTTTAAAAGGCCATATTCGCTTGATTATCTACAAAATTGTCTTGCTACTGTACAGTTACTTCACCTTTGCCAAGATCTTGTAAAATGCAGTTTTGGTTCAAAGGTTTACCGCGTCTGCATCAGACCTTTTGTGCAGCAGCTTGCTAGACTTACTCCACAAAACGCTTAACTTTGAGCAAAATGCTTTAGAATGATGCTCAGTATTGGCATTAAGTTCAAGTTTGCCCAGCTCACTCAGTTGACATTGTGTTTGTCACTTTAATGAGGACCTTCTTTCCTAAAAGCAGTAGCATCCGATTCTCCTGCTCCTATCAGAAAGCAGGATTTGAGCAACTTGGGGAAGAAGGCATACTCTCCTTGGCTGGTCCTTCTTTGAATTTTACTTCCCACCAAAGGCAAACAAAGATGGTCAAACATTGTGTTTGATTGATCTGCTGAAACTGCTGGGATATGCAAGCATGTTTGCAGACCTTTTGCATCTCCAAGAATATGGCTTAGAGAAAGGAGGTTTTGCAATTATGTCTTGAAGAAACTTGGCTTGATCTAAGTACTGATGGTTAGTTTTATGGTACATTAGTTCAGAAACTACTTTTTGTGGTTTAAGGTTTCATGGTTATACAGATGAGAAGAAAATAGCAGTTGATGTGATTTCGGTCATGTTCAATCAGTATAAGGCTAATCCATTTCTGGAAGCATATGGAAATCAGTTGTAGCGGTAGTTGTAACGGTATTCCTGCCACTGTTATACAGAGAGGGGACCATTATGGAAATAAGGTCAGCTTGACTTCTTAATGCTATCCCTGCCACTATAATTAGGGGTGTTTTTCTTGCGTTTTTAACCTTGTATATTGTGTTGTATCTATTTCTATATCATAAACTTGTAAATATATTTTTAATTGTGGCCAAATGATACATACATACATTCATACCATACCGTATCAGTTCAGTGCAAAGTGAGACAACAAGATGTCTTGAGGCTAGACGGTAGCAGGGTAACTTGCAGAAGGGGGTTGTAAATTAGTATTTAAAAAGTCTGTCTTTTGTTTCACAAGGCATTGGCAAATGATCTTTTGGATGGAAAATTACAAATTGATGAATTCCTTGAGCAGTATGTCAGTGAAAGAACTGTTTATCATTTGCGTAAAATTAAAGCCGATAAGATGGCTGAAATTGTCAGAAGAGGGCCACAGAACCAACAACATGGCCCAACCTCGTATTATGGTACTGGGTATGGACGCTATTAAATATCTTTAACTGTATCTGCTTCTATGTATTTTTGAGATTTATACTAAATTATTAAATTTTGTACATACCTACAAATAAAAGCTACTACTTACAAAAATTCTTTCATTTAGCAATACAAATTGTTTTAATTGTTTGATCAATCATAGTACTTTGCACCAGGCATCACACACAACATTTCAAACAGCAAATTAGCAGCAGTCAGGGCTGTAGTTCCATTTCTGTCATATGGCCATCCTCCTTGCTGCTTTGCGGAGGAGAGGGGAACGAGCGGGGGAGAAAAAATGC